>OY282643.1:118458890-118678890 GCA_958299015.1 Tetanocera ferruginea | reverse complement strand
CCTGCTTTCTGTCGTCATAAGTGCTTCTTTTTTTTTCTCCCCATTTCATTTCCTGTCATTTGAATTTGTGTCTTAATGATTTATATTGAGTTTTACCGCACCAAGAAGAAGCATAGCTTATTTTTGTCAATTTTAAAAATCGATTTTAAAATCGACAATTTAAAAATAAAATCGAGTGAGTAACCAGTATTTTTATATCCTTCAATGTATGCTGTGTAGTGTTGTGTGTTAGCTGGTTACATGTAAGCTATTAGAAACAATTCTATTTCGATAAATTTTAAATATTTGTCATCGAAAGTAACAGTTATCGATGCATTTTAATTTAATAAAATAATTCTTTAATTTTAAAATGTTAAGGTTTCTTGATATTGATTTTAATGGATTTTAAATTTCGTTATTTTTAAAAAGTTTTTAGAATTCCAATTTACTGTGGAAAAATATTATTTGTTTTAAAATTTTGCAGTTTTTAAACTTTAAATATATTGGCTTATATCAACAAAATAATTAAAGTAATAATCATGCATATTTCGCAGACCATCTGACACTACTTTTTGGCTATTGTGCAGAAAGACGTTTACTTCCATCTTAACTGTTTAATTAAACGTCTTTTCAAAGAAGTGTAATTTTTGGAAAGCAGCTGTCATTTCTAGGTCATCACTTCTTTATATAATTTGAAAATATTCCTTTCGCTACTGTAAAAACTTCACTGGGAGGGTAGCACTAAGTTTTTTATACATATTTTGCGCTGCATTTTTTCATTGGTTTTTATTTCTCTGCATTATTTTTCTCATGAATGTCAAAGCTACATTTATCTTCACATTAAATTCTTGTGGCTCTTTTTAAATTTTTTGTAAATGTTTTATCATACTTATTGTGGTTTTCTAATAACTTGAAGAATTCTAAGCGCCGCAATACAGGTTAGAGCTTTGTAATATTTTTTTTTTATCAATAACTCAAACGATAAGCTTTGAGTGCTCACCATGTTCTTAGAGAAATTTCAACAAATTTCTTGCTTAAAACCGCAGAAAAATTTCAACACTACTTACTAGTAGTTGCTTCGGGGTTGGAAATTATGTAAACCTGATCGTAATGACGATACTCGTACTTAAGTCATTTAGACAAATTTTGAATAAAGGGCATTTCAGGCAAAGCTGAGTCATCCTTCCAATTTTTGTACTTTTTCAAATGATACACCTCTAAAAGACCATTACTTTTGTGTAAATGTTTTTGATTAAATCCAAAGTTTAGTTACCGAATTATGAACGTTTTTAAATAGAATAAAAATAAAATGATTTTGTTCCGAAGACTATAACGGAACTTACAAAATTTTACGTTTTTCGGTTACTAGGGGTAATTCCATGTAAATGTGGACACGGTAAAAGAAAAATTTGTCATTGCTTTTCAACCTTCAACTGTATACAAATTAATGTTTAATAGAAGCAACATTTCCATCAAATGTCAAATTAAAGATTTGACATTACAATACGTTTTTAGCGACTATTCTAGTATAAGTGCTTGAGAAGAAACCTGCTTTTGAGAAATATATGAATCTGGAAGTGATAGTTTTATAACTGATGACACTACCATTATCTGTCAATTAATTGTAAGCGAGTTACATTAAATATTGGTTATACAAGTATTTTAATTTTAATATTATTATTTTAATTATCTTTATAGCCCGAAGTAGATTCTTAATATAATAAATAAATATGATTTAGTACCGTGGGTCTATATTAAATATTCATTTTTCAGTATAAAAGTATTAGAGCTTCTTAATTTAAAGTTAAAACCAAAAGTAACGCGAGTTACCTCATAATTTTTGCATTATTTTAAGTGCTTTGACTTAATATTTCTGTTTCTAAAAAAGATAACATGTTGTTAAAAAATGTAACGTGAGTTACTGACTTAAAGTATTATTTCACTTGATTCACCACTGAATTTTTGAATTTTTAAAGCAATTTGTAACATACAACAAAATTCATTCTTTTTATAAAGAGCGCATTTGTATTTTTTAATCAAAAAATAAAAATTAAAAGCTTGATAAAACTTCAGAAATCTTTCTGAATGAAATAATCCCTAGGAAAAAATATTTTTTCTTTAAAAACTTTACATATTGATTCTAAAAAAAGACATTATTTTCAGTGTTATATTTGAAATCCGAAATGATTTTTTATAAAGTGTTTCAAAAATTAAAATAAACTTAAAAACATAATTAAAAAAAAATAACAAATAAAAAGTCAATAAAAAATAGAAATAGAAATACATAATGAAAAATACAGAAATAAATAATTCTGAAATACAGAAGTAAACAATTCATAAATATAGAAATAATTACTAGGGTGTTCAAAATATGTGGAAGAATAAACAATAATTTTGGCAAAAATCGTGTTTTTTTTTACTAAGCCGGCAGTATTTTGAACGTCGTTGTAATTCAGAAATAAAGAAATAAATTATACAGAAATACAATAATATAAAAAAAAAAACAAAAAAAAAATACAAATAAACACAAAAAAAAACAATAAATTAAAAAACTAACACACGTAAAACAAATGAAAAAAATTACAAACAAAAATTACAAAATTAATAAAAATATCATTAAAAATTTGCATAAAAATTCTAGCTAAAATGATAACATAAATAAAATATAATGCAATATAAAATAAATTAAAAACAAAATAAGAAAATAATTATAAACAAAAATAATAATAAAACAAAATAAACCAAAAACACAAAAAAAAAAATAAATGAAAAAAAAACAAAAAAAAAAATAAAAAACAAAAACTAAAACAAACGAAAAAGTAAAAAATTTAGAAACAAAAACTAAAAAAACGAAAAAATAAAACTAAAAAATAAAACTTAAAGAAAACAAAAAATAAAAATAAAAGAAAACAAAAAAATAAAACGAAAAGAAAACAAAAAATAAAACTAAAAGAAAACAAAAAAATGAAACTAAAGAAAACAAAAACAAAAAAAAATAAAAATAAACAAAAAAAATAAAACAAAAAATAAATAAAAAAAAACAAAAAAAAAACAAAAAAAAAACAAAAAAAAAACAAAAAAAAACAAAAAAAAACAAAAAAAAACAAAAAAAAACAAAAAAAAAAACAAAAAAAAAACAATAAAAATGTAAAAAAATAAAAAAAAACAAAAAAAAAAATAAAAAAAACAAAATAAAAAATAAAAAAAAACAAAATAAAAAATAAAAAAAAACAAAATAAAAAATAAGAAATAAGAAAACAAAGAAAACAGAAAATAAAAGAACAAAAAAAAAATAAAACACAAAAATAAATAAATTACATTAAAAAGTTTTTAACAAAATATTAAGAAATAATTCAAAATTACATAAAATCCGACAATCAAATATCCTTAATCTACACTGAGAAAAAAACACATACCTTGCTCCGTTAAAAAATTTCTCTATTTTTGATAATAGCAATTTTCTCTTTTCCAAATAAAATTTTCTTCAATTAGAATAAATTTTCACATTTTCGTAGAAATATTTCTTTAATTCTAGGAAATGGAAACATTTCCATGTCTCTAATAATGATAAGTATTTTTCTCGCACAAAAAATTTCTCATTTATAGAGAAATTTTATTGAAAATGAAAAACTTTTCTTATATTTTGATAAAAAGTTCACTATGAGAAGTATTTTCTTCAATAAAAACAAATATTTTCTCAAAAAAAAAAGTATTTTTCTCTAAAAATGATATATTTTTCTATTTCATGGTAGATTTTTATCATTTTTAGAGAATTTTTAGTATCGCAATTAGAGAATAGCATTCTCTGGAGCAAAGTCTATAACATTTTTCTCTAAATATGTTGCCTTTTTTATCATATTCCGAGACACTTTTTCTGAGTGTACCTTTTTAAAATACAATAACAGTATTGAAAATGGGCGTGCCCGTTGGCTGATGAAGCCTATATATCATATGCATTTCCATTTTGGTGAAAAATTTACACATACCAAGTTTTAATCCTGTAGCTCAGATGTTAATGTCTCTGTTTTCTCTATTATGGGTTGTATGGGAGGTGGGCGTGGTCATGATAGAATTAGAGATAGGTAGTCCAGATATTTGACATACCCTTAATTTTTGTAAACAAAAAATATTCTCTCTCAAAAAATAATGATAAGCAGGGTTGTGTTGATTTCGTTTTTTTTAGGGTTGTGTTGCGTCTTTATAGCTTAAAATGTACTTTTTTGATATAATTGCAAACAAAACTGTTTCCATTGCTTAATTAAGTTTGTTACGGCCATAAAATTTGTTAAAAATTTTCAAATATTTTTTAACTGTCAATTTGGCGAAATTCGTTATTAAATAACTCGTGATATTTTCTTTTTGCTACTAATTTTGTGTTATTAATATTGTGTGATTTTAATATGCCTTCTACGTGCGCAATTTGCAAATTTTCACAATTACAAAATTGTTTTGCAAACTATAATCAACTTTTTGTTGTCGACGACTTAAGTATAACTTTAGTTACGCATTTTTCATACTTAAGCATAGTTATCTGTTCGGCTTCACCTGAAATTCCACTCAAATCTCCATACAAAAAATGACAGCTGTGAAAGAAGCGTGAACATTTCACAACTTTTTTGACAAAGCTGAACTATGCTTCGCTACGAAAAATCTAGTACTATATTCCGCAACATGAATCTAGCAACATTGTTTTCACCGCAATTTAATTGAACCGACCATTTATTTTGCGGTGAAAAGTGACAGTTTCCATTTCATTTAAGAAAAAAGTGCAAGCAAAAGAACAAAGTTTGAAATTGCAATAATATTTTTTGTACTATTTCTAAAGTTTTGCAATCAATAATTGCAGTTGTTGGAAATTGTAAAGAAGGTGGTTTTGATTTAAAACCTCATGGATGAAACTCATATATCAAAGGCAATAGATTTTATAATTTGTGCATTTGTTGAGTCATATTTTTTGTGATTTTGACTTATTTCAAAAGTATTTTTGTCATGGCGTGCTTAAAACATGACTTTTTCAAAAAGCTCCTTCCCAAAAGCGCCTCTTTTTTTACTTTAAATCTCATAAGAATTAATGGATTAAAGATGTTAAAACGTAAATGTTGTTTTGATCATGATGCTGAGCTTAATTTTAATGTGCATTTAAAAAAAGCTTAAGCAAAATACAAACAAGCTTCAAGCTTCCATAAAGCTTACTGCTGCTTCATTAAGAAAGTCGATATATTTTGACATTTTTATAATTAAACGTTTATTTCTTAACTTAACGATTTAAGTTTCTTACTCAAACTTTTTTTTTCTGTGCATTTATCTGTCATTTTAGATTTTTTTTTTTTCCTGTCAAATTTTGCAATGTAATTTTGGCAAAAATGTAATTTAGTTATTTATTTGCTCAAACGAACGAGGTGCTTAAAATTTTAATTGTGTCATTGTCGTCAATCGAAGGCGTGCTGCTGCTGCTCTTATTGTTGTTTTTGTCATGTATATCGTAAATTTATTCTGTTGATATTTCTTTATGGCTTCTCTCATCTTATTCTTCTCGTTGTTTTTGATGTTGTTTTTGGTTTTTGTAATTGACACAGTTTTTTGTTTAATTTTTTTTTTTTGTAATACACTTTCTCTTTATCCTAGAAGCAAATAAAATGCATCATAATGATTATTATAAACAAAACTTAACGATATTCGGTACAAAGTAGATGTCGAAATATTTGTAGTGAATTGAAAAAAAAAATTGGGTTATCAGTGAGTGTGTGTGTTCGGGTGTGTGCTTGATATCGTTTGATTTATAATTTATATATACACTTTAATATACAATAAAACTTTCAACTAGTTTTTCATAAAATTGCTGTAGCGGGGGCTTGAGAATATTAGCCCAAAATAGCCTTTAATATAAAAATGCCATTATAAAATCTTTAGTTTCAACTCCCCAGTTAAAAATTTGAAAAGGTAGAGGCTAGAAAAGCCCAAACCCTTCCATGATATTTTTTATGGTTTAATATTCAATTCAACCATATCAATTAATAAAGGTCCAAAAGAGATACCCCCAAGAACTGACCGATTTCTACCACTTTCATAATATATCTATTACTTTAGTTTTCTTGCATTTTGACCAAGTTTCGTTAAGATCGGCCAATTTTTCATACAAAATCATTTACAAATTTAATATAGGTCCTAGAGAGATACCCCCAGCAACTGACCGATTTCGACCATTTTCAGAACATATCTATGAATTTATTTTTTTAAGCAGTCTGACCGAGTTTCGTTAAGATAGGCCAATTTTTCTATGTACCTCCCATATAAAATCATACAAAATTAATATATGTTCAAAGGAGAAACCCCTAGGAACTGTCCGTTTTCGACCATTTTCAGAACACATCTATAACTTTATTTTTCTATCATTCTGACCGCCTTGTTTCGTTAAGATCGGTGAATTTTTCTATGTACCTACCATACAAAATCTTGTTCAAAATTAATATAGCTTCAAGGGAGATACCCCTAGCAAGTGACCGATCACAATCATTTTCATAACATATATATTACTTTATTTTTCTAGCTTTTTGACTGAGTTTTGTTAAGATCGGCCAATTTTTTCATGTTGCCTCCAAACAAAACCATGTGCAAAATTAATATAGGTTCAAGGGAGATACCCCCAAGAACTGACCGTTTTCGACCATTTTTAGAACATATATATTTCTGTTTTATTCTAGCCTTCTGACCGAGTTTCGTTAAAATCGCCCAATTTTTTTATGTACCCTCCATACATAATCATGTACAAAATTAATATAGGTTCAAGGGAGATACCCCTAGGAACTGACTGATTCAGACCATTTTCGGCTCATATCTATTACTTTGTTTTTCTAGCATTCTGATCGAGTTTCGTTAAGATCGGCCAATTTTTCTATGTACCCTGCATACATAATCATGTTCAAAATTTATATAGGCTCAAGGGAGATACCCCTATGAACTGACCGATTTCGACCATTTTCGGCACATATCTATTAGTTTATTTTTCTAACATTATGACTGATTTTCGTTAAGATTGTCAAATTTTCGTGTGAACTTTCCATACAAAATCATGTACAAAATTTATATAGCGTCAAGGGAGATACCCCTAGAAACGAAGCGATTTCGAAAATTTTCAGAATGTATACTATATTATTTTATTTGTCTAGCATTCTGACTGAATTTCGTTAGGATCGACCGACTTAAGTATGTACCTACCATTAAAAATCTTGTTCAAACTTAAAATGGGTTCCTCGAAGGACTAAACGATTCCAACCATTTTTTAATTTTTTCTTAAAATTTCATTATGATAGTTGCACTCATTCTTTATTTTTGCCAACAAATGTATGCAAATACATTTAAATTTAAGCTTTATAAGGTTGGTATTTCCTACCATAGTCATTATTTTTAAACAACAACCAAAATTTATATGACAAGTCGTTTTTTTTCTGGGACTACCATATGACTTGGAGCTCAGAGCATACAAATGTCACACCTTACCACAACACACCTTCTCACAACAACGCAAGCGAAAATCAAAAGCGTTACTTCCCAAGCTCCCAAGTTTGAGTGAATGCTCTGTTATCAGGATATGCACAACTCATTCCGAGAGTTCAGAGAGATCAACACACGGCTTCTGTAATAGTTTGGTGGAGAGTCGCCTATAATGGTGGGTCAACAAGATTCATTTTTGTGAAAAAGCACTTAAAACTTGGGCGGAAATGTATGACGGCATTATTTTGAAGTTGGCTTGAAAGCCCTAATCGCGACATTATTAAAAAGAGCCTTGGACCTTCACACGAAATTCTGCTCCGATCAATAAGGCCTATGTTGGGGTTACTAAGCCCCATTTTAGGAGCCAAAACTTCGGCGAGAGTGTATGAATTCCATGTTTTCGAGTTGGTTGTGAAGCCTCTCAACAAGACATTATTTCAAAACAAGCCGTGGACCTTTCAACAATATTCCATACGGCTAAATTGACTCAGGAGTGGCTCAAAAACAATGTACTGGACTTTTTTTCCAGTGGGATCAGTGGCCAGCGGATAGCTCAGATCTAAACCCAGTGGATTTAAGATTGTGATCCGTGTTTGAGGTTATGCTCAAGGCAGGTTATGAGGTTATGAGGCTTGCTCTACTCGACACCCAAATATTGAGTCTCTGAAACGCGCTCTTGCCCGAGCTGTGGACAAATTTCTCATACATGTCGCGCACTCAGAAAAATCATATCTTTCTCCGATAAAAATTTTCTCTATTTTCCATTATAGTAATTTTCTCTTTTTCAAATAAAATTTTCTTCAATTAGAATAAATTTTCACATTTTCAAAGAAATATTTCTTCACTTGTGTGAAATGGAAATATTTCAATGTCTCTGATAGTGATAAGTATTTTTCTCGGACAAAAAATAAAAACTCTTTAATAAAAACAAATATTTTCTCAAAAGTGAAAAGTATTTCTCTTTAAAATTATATATTTTTACGCATTTCTCTTTTTCATAGAAGCTTTTTATCATTTTTAGGGAATTTTTAGGATCACATTTGGAGAAACGTATGTATTCTCTGGAGCAAAGTCTTTACCATTTTTCTCTTAATATGATGCCTTTTTTATCATATTCCGAGAAACTTTTTTCTTAGTGCACTCAGAAAAAAGTGTCTCGGAATATGATAAAAAAGGCATCATATTTAGAGAAAAATGGTATAGACTTTGCTCCAGAGAATGCTATTCTCTGATTGCGATACTAAAAATTCACTAAAAATGATAAGAATCTACCATGAAATAGAAAAATATATCATTTTTAGAGAAAAATACTTTTTTTTTTGAGAAAATATTTGTTTTTATTGAAGAAAATACTTCTCATAGTGAACTTTTTATCAAAATATAAGAAAAGTTTTTCATTTTCAATAAAATTTCTCTATAAATGAGAAATTTTTTGTGCGAGAAAAATACTTATCATTATTAGAGACATTGAAATGTTTCCATTTCCTAGAAGTAAAGAAATATTTCTACGAAAATGTGAAAATTTATTCTAATTGAAGAAAATTTTATTTGAAAAAGAGAAACTTGCTATTATCAAAAATAGAGAATTTTTTACCGGAGCAAGGTATGTGTTTTTTTCTCAGTGTGTGCATGCTACAATCGGTGACTGGCCGCTCGTGCTGGAAAGCAAATCTTGGCCATTTCGAATAAGTTCTGCTATAATGTATGGCTATTGAAGGATTTAAAAAAGAACAAATAAAATTAAAAATCTCTTGTTTTCATTTTATGAGCAAAACCCATTGACAAAAAATGAGAGAACTTAGTACTAAGTAAAATATATAGTGTCGACCGTGATCGTGCGAGCTTAGTGTGTGGCGTGCGAGCCAACGCATTTCGAGTTCAATCCTCACCCCGATCAAAGGTTTTTTCAATAGAAATAAATTTTTCATGAATATTACTCATTAACCATTTTTACTAGTTTAATTTTGTCTATTTTTGCTCATGTTCTAATATGCAATAACATGGCTTGTTGGTTAGGCGACGTATTCTCATGCAATAACTACGGAAGTTCAGGTTCGATTCTTGTATTGGACGGTTTTGAAGACTACTAATTTATTATTGTTTGTTTATTTTACCACAAAAAAGGGCCAATATTTGATTATACTTACCACATTTAAGAAAGTAAGATTAAGCCACAAAAATAGGTTAAATTGACATGAAAATTATGTGGTTACCTTAACCTGAGGATCCATGTTGGAAAATGTTAACCTGAGATTAGGTTAAAATTTAGTTAAATTATACAGATTAAGGTCCTTATTATGAACTTCTTTCGATCTTCGATTGTAGTCGAATGGCCTGATCGAACGAATTTGCGTTTCTTATTATGACGTGCTTTCGACAAAGAATAGTGCTATTGTGAATTTAGCTCCGTAGGCTTGTTTACGATAATTTATTTCTAACCGCTAAATGTCACTTGGATAACTTAACAAGGTTTGTTTGAAAATTAATTGTGGAAAAAATAAAAAAGTTAACAAAATACTCATAACTTCGATGGAATTATGGTTCGACGTTTTATAAGAAGAGGATTACTCAGAAGAAAATGAAAGTTTTACGTAATTAAGAAGAAGTAGAAAACGATTGAGGATGCTTTCAACCCTTTGGAAATGAATTCCACCACGTAAGTGCAGCCTTTCAAAAAACTTTTGAGGTCTAAATCATTTAGAAAATTTTGGAAGAAATACCTTTTGCAACTAGAAGATTGCCTCCACCATTGGAGGCAAATTTTGGAAGAAATACCTTTTGCCCATCGAAAGTAAAATTCTGTTCGACTGAAAATTCGTTCAACAACGAATATTTCGACAGGGTTGCACTGCTCATAATAAGAAATTGACATTCGATATTCGCTGTTCGATAACCAGCGAAGAGCAACTCATAATAAAGGCCTTATTCTTTCTTTGGATATATTTTAAAGTTTCGAGTTGTAGAGTAGGTGCCACGCCCCTTTTTTTCAATGACCATATATTTGAATTAACATAGTTAATTAAGTATGACTCCATATAGAGTGCGTATATTATTTTTAAGCGAGTCCGGTGAAAAAATAGCGAGAAACCTATTTATATTCTTGATCAACGTCACCTCGTGAGTCGATTTAGCCCTGTTCGTTCATCTGTGTGTTATCCGTAAACTCTGGAAAAAATTAAGGATTTGAGATAATTGCCTGAAACTCCATGTTCACATGGATTCACAGATTTTGCAATAATGAATATTTTTGGTATGCGACCACGTACAATTCTTCTTTCCATATAACCACAAAATTGAAATATATATATAGAAGCCGATATTTAAGCTACACGAATTAAATTTGTCATGTATTCTTTATGTTGAAACTAAGATTTATTAAAAACTAGTAAGCTATGTATATCTTCGACTTGGCCGAAGTAAAAATACCCCCACGGCCGATTCTTAAGTTTGGAAGAATCTTAAATTGGAGAGCTTTTTGGCCTTTTTATAAAGTTTTAAATTTTGGGGTTGTATGGGAGGTGGACGTGTTAGATTGTGTATGACGCCCATTTTTCTAGCATACCTCAGTTTCGACATAGAATTATAGATTTATAGATTTTTCAATTTTGGGGTTGTATGGGAGGTGGGCGTGTTAATTGGTGAATGACACCCATTTTTATAACACACCTCAGTTTTGACATTAAATACACAAATACCGAGTTTCCATCTTGTAACTTTAATATTAGCCTCCTTATAGATTGTTCAATTTTGGGGTTGTATGGGAGGTGGGCGTGTTTGTGGGTGGATGACGCCCATTTTTCTAACACACCTCATTTTTGACATTGAAAACACAAATACCGAGTTTCCGTCTTGTAACTTTAATATTAGCCTCTTTATAGATATTTCAATTTTGGGGTTGTATGGGAGGTGGGCGTGTTAGTGGGTGGATAACGCCCATTTTTCTATGACATCTTAGTTTTGGCATAGAATATACATATACCAAATTTCAGTATTGTAGCTTTAATATTAGCTTCTTTGCAGAGTTTTCAATTTTGGGGTTGTATGGGAGGTAGGCGTGGTTTTCATCCGATTTAGCCCATTCTCGAACTTGACCTTAGTTTTAAAAAAAAAAGCTTAAATATCGAATTTCATTACGATATCTTCAAAATTACGGCTGTAATCGTGTCGACAGACAGACGGACAGACAGACGGACAGACAGACGGACATGGCTAAATCAACTCAGGTGGTGATGCTGATCAAGAATATATATACTTTTCCATACCTACCACGCCTCCTTTTGGGTGTTACACACGTCGTGACAAAATTAATATACCCCTTACGCAGTACGCGTGGGGGTATAAAAATGTACGTTATTCGCCCATAAACCCGCTCACCTATCAAACAACCCATATTATTGAAATATCTATAAAGGTTGATATTTGAGCTTGAGTTTTTTTTTTAGTTTTTTAAACTTGGTATGCGTAGATCTGATATCAGAATCAAAGATTAGCACAAAAAATGGGCGTCATCCTTCCACGAACACGCCCAACTTTCCATACAATTCACAATTGTGGGCACACTATAACAAGGGTGTCCAAAATTATTTATAGGGACTGTTCATGCAATTTTTCTGAGAAATGATTTGTTTTATTTTCCCTCGTCAGCTATGGTAATGTACTTGTGGTCCAGAACACCATGAACTTTTCCAATGTGGCCCAGGGTAGCCATAAAAGTTGAACATAACACCGGATTAAACAAAAATAATTTGGGACACCCCCGTGTCTAAAAAAAATTATAAAAAAATTAAGATCTTGTTACAATCCTCACAACTGCATACTTTTTTGTGGGGTGTCCATTACATTTTTTTCGACCAGGGCTTTACAACATTTTCACTAACGAGGAGTACACTGTAAAAAAACAAAAATTTATTTTTTATATTCTCGATCTAAACTCTTACTTCAAAACTTGGCATGTGTGTATGTTACATGTTAACTAAAATGTGTACTATATGTTTAATATGACACCAGCCTACAGATACGTCCATCTCCCATACAACCCACAATATTGCAAACAGACAGGTACACCTCCCATACAAGGATTGAAGTCAAGCCGCAATAGTAAAAAGAGACAATTATAAAAGTAGGTTTAGGTTGTGCCATTGGGAAAACGGGTGTTATGTAAAAACTGCCAAAATTTAATTTGAACCCGACGCTGTTGGGCTTAAAAATTTATTTTAATAGATTTAAGCTTTAAATTGGAAAATATCAATTATAATTAAAATTTTATTTAAGTCAACTGAAAAACAAAAACAAATGTGCAAAAACAACAAAAAACGAAAAACACTACGTAACCCTGATAACGGCACACTTCAGCTAACAAAGTGTCACACAACTTCCTGCCTGAGTGTCTGCATTGCTTTCTAGCTATCTCTGGTTACAATACTTGTATGTAACAATGTCTATTATGACAACAGCACAAAATTTCGAAACATTCACTTCAAATTACCTCCAACCACCCTGTCTTCCCTTGCTTGTTTCTTAAAATTCACTCAGCCATTTCTTTTTTCTTTTTATTTTTTCTATTTCTTCTTGTACTATTTAGGTCAGCATTTTGCACTTGAACTGATTTTGTAATTTTCATTTACTTTGTTTTTATAGCATATTGATGAACTTTCTAGCTTTTCGCAAATTCATTTCTATTTAAACAAATGTTACCTAGGCTAATATAACAACAATTCAGCTGCATGGAAAGCTTGCGGAGAAGGAGCATTTAACGAGATTGCGTAGATATTTAAAACTTTACTGAAAAGTTCATAAATAAAAATTTTTGCATAAATTTATGGTTAGCTCTTATGTTGCTATAGCAACATTTAGTTATTTTTTTGGTTTTGTATAATTTTTTTTTTGTTGGTTGTTGGTTGATGGTTTTGTTGTTTGTTTTTTTTTTTTGTCTTTTGCAAAATGTTTCGTTTTCGTTTGGTTAGATCGAGGCCAAAAATAATTGGGTCAAGTTTTGTAGTGCACATTTTGCTTGTTTTTTTTTTTGCTTCTACTTTGTATCTCTTGCTCTTTGACGCCTGCTTGCTAGCTAGATGTACCTAATATGCTTGTACTTGTTCAACTGTATGTCAGTCAATAAGGTTGTAGAACACTTTGTGCTAAAAATTTGTAACTGTGTTTTTTTTTTGCCAACCCCCTCCCCTTTTGCTTTCTTTGCTTTCTAATGTCTATAATTTTGGCTGATTTTTCTATGCTACTTAGTTTTGATTTATTTCATGCAGCACACAGAGATTTGACAAATGACTGCAAATATGAGCCATAAATTGTCATAATGTTCTTTGCTGCAGCTGAGTTTTATCAGCTGTAAATTGTTTCAAATTTTAACAATGAGCTAATCTATTTAAAGGATTTTCAGTTCAAACGGCTGAAGATTTCGCTAGATATACATATATAATACTTTAAGAGCTTTAAAACTTTGAATTTTACAAAAAAATGTACTAAGAAATAAGAATTTGCAATTCAACGTTTTATGAAAGGCTGTAACTATTTCACTCAATTGTATCTTGTAGATTTTTTTTGTATAGCATACTTCTAGGATAGGAATTACATACATCTTATGTATCTCCTATGAATGATTAAGAGTCTTATTCTGCTGATTAACAATTGTTAATTTATTGACAAGCGTAAAAGTATCTTACTCTGAAATGAAATTGAAAGCTAATATAACCCTCTATAATAGCACGGGGTCTTAGTGACCCCACATTTTATAATCTAATTTTCATGCGTTAAACTTTGGAAAACCAGGCTTCTGTCGCCATCTCTAGCTAGAAGAGGCTAGAATAGGCTTTATATACTGGACTCGCCTAGTTGGGGATATTATTTCAAGCTTTACTGTAATTTCGGTAGCCGCCGGAAGTGGAAGGTAAAATTTTATGGTGGCAATTTTTTTAAAATAATGTTAAAACCAACGTGTAGACTAACAAACTGCATCTTAAGATTAACACCCCGTTGGAACTTTTCAAAAATCTTTAAAAATATATAATATAGACCATTTTTTGTAAAAAAAATAATTTTTTTGAATTTTTTTCGAAAATTTTTTATCCTATTTAAATAAGCATTTCTTTTTTCTACGAGTACTAAGAGCAACATAAAACAATAGACTTGAATTTCATTCCATATAAGTCTGAAGCCAACTGAACCTCTCACAAAGATTCTATGGGGTAAAAAAGTTATTTGGGTCAAATTGACCCCTGCTTTTACCAATTTTTCTTGGGAAGTGCTATTATAGAGGTTTAAAAACAAAATTGTATAAATCATGAACAGTATTGATAGAAAAATAAATACAAAAATAACCGGTTAAAATTTAAGCAATTAACTATATCAACTATTAGTAAATGTTCCAATGTTTCAAAATTTTGAAATATTATGCAATTATATAAATTATTTAGCAGTTACATTAACTTAAACACCTGCGACGGGTACCTGTAACGGGGAAAAAACTTCAACACTAAAACTTCTGGTTTATCATCGAAATTCAGATCTTCTGAACTGAGATCATTCTTGCTTGACTTACATATAATCTAACGTAATACATTTTTTTTGTTGAAAACTAGTGAAAAATATTTTGAAAACATGACAATTGCCGTTCTTTTTTTAAACTTTAAAATAGGACGGGTGTGATCTTAGCTTGGGTCTTCCGTAGTTGGCGTGCTTGAATGCCAACCCAGAGCTTCCTGGTTCGAATCCTGGTCTAGCCATGGTCCTACGCTTTAACCTTTCTTTAATTTCTAATCAACTGAAATTAAAAATTCATCAATATATATGACTTTAGAAGTTGTAGTTGGTGATAGAGATTTTTATGGAATGAGATTGCTTAATAACTCGAATTGATTCAGGTAAAGGCATAATACTTGCCTCCGATTCAAATTCGCATGTTGTTATAGCCCTCTTTCACTTTCCCTCTTACTTATCTATCTCCCCATTTCCGAACCAAGGCAAACTTGACTGAATATTTTTGACACCTGAAATTCTTAGTTCAATAAAAAAAAATCGCTAACGCCTAAAAGAGATTTGTTTGCAACTCTTGTCGACCCTTAAGAAAGGGTTTTAATCTTCCGATTCGTGTGCGACTCTTTCCGGAGAATTGCTTGTATGGCCTCAAATTTTGCCGACGTTTGTCTCTTCTTCCTTTCTCTAGCGATTCTGAAGCAGTTGAAAATGTTGGGCTATATTTGCATTTTTAGCTGTTATCAATCCCTCTTATCCCTCTATACGATTTCGATATGAAAATATGCATTCAAATAGGGAAAGGGTAACAAATTCTATTTTCGATACAAAAAAACCAAGTTATAGCAAATCCACTTGCAGAGATACATACAAAACAAACGTTCGTGCCAGGGTTAAGCAGACGTTATGAGTTAATCATGACTGTATCTAAAACTTAATACAAATTTTTGTCTAGACGTTTGGCTTAAAAAAATAAATACGCAACACGATTCAAAACAAAAACAGAAAGCCTTGAAATAATGAAAATGTAGTACGAAGAACTAATGTATTTTTTTTTTAATTAAAAATTAAAGACAAAATTAAATACATAAAAAATAAAAAATGTATAAAATTACAAAATAAAAAAAAAAACACAAAAATAAAATAAATTTAAGAAATACACAAATAATAAAACGAACATATAAAATAAGAAATGAGTAAATATAAAAAACACATCAACAAAGAAAAAAAAAATACATAAAAATTAATAATAAATAATTTCAATCATAAAAAATAAACACAAATTTACATAAAAATAAACAAACCAAATAAATGAATAAATGTAAAAAAAAATAAAAACTTCAATAAATGACTTGATAATTATGAAAATATAACTTAAAAAAATTAGTAAAATAAGTAAAAAATTAAAAATTACGTAAAAAATGTATAAAAAATTATTAAATATATAAAAAATAAAAATACAAAATTAACAAGATAAAACAAATGACTGAAAAATACAAATGTATTAAATAATAAATAAAAAATTAAAAATTAAAAATAAAAAATTAAAAATTAAAAATAAAAAATCAACAAAAAAAGAAATAAAAAATGAGAAATTTTAAAAATGTATAATACATAAAATGCATAATTAATTAAAAATAACCGAACAAATTTTTAGCAAGATAAGTAAAAATTAATAAAACAAGATTAAAATATAAGTAAAAAATTTATAAAAATAAACAAAATAAAAATAAATATAAAAAAATTCACACATAAAAAATAAAACGAAAATAAAAAAAATTAACACATAAAAAATAAAAAATAAAAAAATATAAAAAAATTAACAAGATAAAAATAATGAGTGAAATGTAACAAAATAAGTAAATTATATGGAATAATAAATAAAAAACAAATCATTAAAAAAAATTCATTAATAAATTAAATTTAATAGAAAAAATAAATTGATCAATAAAATAATCAATAAATGAATATATAAATAAAAACACAAAAAATCAAAAAATTCAATAAGAATAAAGTTAAATATTAATAAAATAGAAAAAATGCAAACTAAAATATTAAAAATAAAAAATAAAAGTTAAAATATTCATAAAAAGAAAATAAACATGATAAAAGTACGGACTGAAAAATAATTAAAAAAAAATAAGTAAATTACTTTGAAAATAATGGTAATGTTGCAGAATGTGTGCGAAAATTCCGTACGGATTTTGGAAGAACAGAAGCACCGTCAGCTCCGTATGTTCGTTATCTTGTGAAAAAAGTGAAAGAAACTGGCATCCTCATCGATAAACCAAAGCGTGAAAAGCCAAAAACAGTGGGTACACCCGAGAATATTGCTGCTGTGGCAGAAAGTGTACGTGAAGCGGCATCAACATTAATTCACCGTTGTTGTCAACAATTGAACATTTCGAAGACATCATTGAGACGAATTTTGCATATAGCCCCTGGTATGACGCCATACAAAGTCCAATTGGTTCAGGAGTTGAAGCCAACTGACCATCCAATGCGTTTTCGCTTCGCTGAGTGGGCCTGGGCCTCGATCGACTTACAGAAGATGTCGATTTGGCCAAAAAAATTATCTTTTCAGATTAAGCTCATTTTGATCTTGGCGGGTATGTAAACAAGCAAAATTGTCACATTTGAGGCACAGAAAATCCGCACGCATACATTTAAAAGCCGATGCACCCAAAACGAGTCACTGTTTGGTGCGGATTTTGGGCCAGAGGCATAATTGGGCCATTTTTCTTCGAAAATGAGCAAGGAGTGGTCGTTACAGTCAATGGCCATCGTTATCGGGCCATGTTGAACGAATTTTTGTTCACAAAAAATGAAGAGGAGGATATTGGCAACATTTGGTTTCAACAAGACGGCGCTACGTGCCACACAGCCGAAGCTACACTCGATGTTTTGCGCCCTGTTTTTGAAGATCGCATTATCAGCCGCAGAGCTGATGTCGTTTGGCCACGTCGGAGCTACGATTTGACACCGTTAGACTATTATTTGTGGTGTGCCCTCAAAGATAAGTGTTACGCCGACAAGCCAGAGACAATTGACGCTTTAAAGGACAATATTCGTGAAGCCATTGGTGAAATACAGCTGCACACAATCGATAATGTGCTTAAAAATTGGACCGATCGTGTAGGCTACTGCATGGCCAGCCGAGGCAGCCATTTGAATGAAATTATTATCCATTATTAACAAAGGATTAATGTACTGTAATGTAATGGATTAAGGTACATTCAAATAAAAAAAGAAATTTGTAAAAATATTCAGTAGTTTTTTTTTTTAATAGCATTTGAACAAAAAAAAAATGATTTGGCGGACCCTTTATATAAAAAATAAACAAAAATATAACAAAGGGATGAAAAAAAAGAAAATATAATTTTTTTTAAAAAATAAGTACACATATAAAAAAGTAAATAAATGAAAATAAATAAATAGAAAAAATCAAATAAATAAAAAAAGGCAATTAACAATTTAATTAAAAAATATATAAATAAAAAACTTAAATTTACAAAATACATAAAAGTTACAAAATGAAAAAGTTAAAAAATAATATATAAAAAATAAATAATAAAAAAATCAAGAAATTAAATATGTTTGAAGAAAACACAAAATTAAATATTAAGAAAATAAAATATAAAATGCTAAGAAAATAGAAAATAAAATAATAAGAAAATAAAAAATATTAATAAAAAATAATTAAAAAAACTGTTCGTAGATGTTATTACTTTGCTTTTTAAAACCTGTTCAGCCTGGACCAGAACCTGTTCCAAAATTATTCATTGGAAAGCTTTGAACATGAATTCTAGCGTAATTTTCCCCAACTAATTCTTTTAAATATAATTGTAGCAGTCGCGAAACGATACCTGGCTGAAAAATGCTGTTTTATTGTCTGCTATTTAATTATTTTGATTACGACCCGCCGTATGACGGGCTCTATACTTGTAAAAGAAAATAAAATATTAACAAACTTAAATAATAAATATTAAAAATAAAATATTAAGAAAGAAAATATTAACAAAATAAAAATAAATAATAAAAATAAGCATAAGAAATAAAGATAAATATTAAAAATATATTTTAAAATACAAATGATTAAATATTTGAATTAAAAAAATAAAAACAAAATAATAAAAAAACAAAAACAAAAAATTTAGAACAATAAAAACAAAATAATAATAAATAAAAATTAAAAACAAAATAATAATAAATAAAAATTAAAAACAAACATAATTAAAATAAACAAAAATAAACAAAATTAAAAAAATTTTAAAAATTAAAAAAAATTAAAAAAATTTAAAAAATTTAAAAAAATTAAAAATATATATAAAAAATAAAAATATATAAAAAAATAAAAATATATAAAAAAATAAAAAAAAGTAAAAAATAAAAATAAAAAAATAAAAAATTAAATAATAAAATAAAAGAACAAGAAAAGACAATTTTTAAATTTAAATTTAAATTGTTTAAATTTCAAATAAATTTTAAATTAAAAGTTGACAATAAAAAAATAAAAAAAAAACCAATTGAGCAATGAAAAAGCTTTGTCGCCGCCGCCTCTGAGTATGCAGTTAAAATAAAAAATTCTTTAATCTTCTGTTCAAATTGAACTAATTATTTTTTAATTGTGTTAATTAACGATCAACTGCTAATTAATTTTATTTTTCTAATTGCAGCATTCACAACAACAATAGCGGTGAAATGTAATCAATCAAAAACAACAAGAACAACAAACAACAACAACAAAACCTATCAATAATTAACCATAACCAAACCATTTTGGCATAACACCAACAACAACTTTGCTTTATACGATCTTTTATTTCAAAATAAGTTAAATGAACTTTTACATCAAGAACAACAACAATAAAAACAACAACAAAAGTGCAATTGATAAAAGGAAAAAATTCTTCTATCAAAACTTGTTGCTGCCGTTGAATAACAAGTAAGAAGTATAGAAAAAAAAAACACCAACTCCAACATCTCAAACATTGCAGTTTACAAAAACACAAGTACGACAAAAATTTATAAAATGTTACAATTTTTGTACTAACTTTTACTTTCTATGCTTTATTCCAACAGATTCCAGGAGACAACTTCGTATTCCAACGTTCCGAAAGAATTTTACTAAAAATTAACAGTTATCACAAAACCCAAGCAATTATTTTTTTTTGTTGTTTCACATAAAACAGAACAAATTCCACAGAATCGTATTTAATATCGTATATTTTCGACTCGCCACAAAACACAAACCGTACCTCGTGTCCATACAAAAATTTTTATATACGGCAGTGAAAACGGATAAAGTCGACAATATAGCGGATAATCAAGAAACACCAAAGGACGCCGCCGCCGTTGCAGTTGAAAACGACGACGACGACATGAGTGGGCGTCCAAGGACAACCTCATTTGCTGAGGGCAATAAGCAGGCGCCAAACTTAGTGATGGGAGGCGTTAAAACAAGCAGTAAGTTTGTGCATAATAAATGGCCACAACAACACGTTAGCTAGCAATGTGACTTTTTTTTTTTGTTTTTTGTCCTTTGTGCCAATTCTCAAAATATACCCAGGAAACAATTTGAGATTAAAGATTAGATTTGCAAAATTTTTTGCAAAAATTTCTTAGAAGCTTCTTGAAAAAAATATATATATAAAGCGAATAAAAATTTAGTTGCCAAAATATTGCCAATTTTTTGGTTTTTATATATAAGATATAAAGCTAAAAGGCTGCAATACCAGCAAAATTTCAGACTTAACTAAATCGTATTAACCATTCTTATAAATCTTATGAATATACTGTCACGCTGTTTACCTTTGCTGGGTTTTGCGCTGCCAACATTTTGTTCTTAATTATTAAATGCTCGCTTGACAACAATTGATTAGGAGTTTTGACCACTTTGCTGTTATTCAAACGTCAAACGTGTCTGTTAAGCACCTCTAACAGCTATTTGTCTTGCTTTCGTAAATATCACTTAACTTATTTAGATTTCAAAACTTTTCGAAAATCAATATTACTTAGTTAAGAAGCACAGAAAGCAACTTACTTTCATGCTTTGTATATGAACTGCTCTGTAGTAAGTCCTTGCCTGGCCTGTTTCCAGATTTGCTGCCAGTCATTTAGTCCATTAAGTCTGTGCACCATTTTTCACTTATCAGTTTTAATTCGGAACACGTCAAGTTAACTACTGCATTTATAAAGTAGTGTATTATTTTTAAATATATCTTGCGCGTTTCATTCTGCTGTGACTGACTGTGGATTTTTTTATTTTTTGTTTTAATGCAGAAATGGAAAAGATGCCGCGGTACGTAATTTCAAAAAAAAAAAAAAAAAAAAATAAAACAAGGCTTTATTTAAACGTTTATTTACACAATTTGTTCCATTTATAATGAACATAATGATGACTGTGATTCTTTAAAATTGAGCAGAACTATTGATATATGGCTTTGATTTTCTAACATTTTGTTGTCTTTGATTGACACAAATTTGCTATGCAGCAAACATTTTGTAATTGACAATATCGAGATGTATTAAATTGTGCGCGTAGAATTAAAATAAATACCTACTTCAACATTTTGAATGCCTCAAAAAGAATACATTGGTTAGACAAACTAAAAGAAAAAAAGTAACTGTAATTTAGAATATACGAATTTATACGTTTTGATATATAGAATACTCTGCTGACAAGATAGAAGAAGAACAAAAATTATACATATAAATTAAATCAGGAATTTGGTTGAGATCATTGTGTTTTGAGTAGTTATTGAATGTCGTGCGTCGAGGTGTTTCTCAAAGCCTGAGTACCGGCTTAAAACGAAAGATCTTGATGAGAAAGTTCTCAAATTTCATGCATAATGCTTAGAAAGCAAATTGCTTGTATGCGAATCTTTTCGTTAAATGTTGGGTCTTATGCATAAAAATCACATGTTTCTCAGAGATTGATTGTGTGAGATCGATCTTAAGGTGTGAGTCACAATATAAAGTCGTGTTTAAGCGCATGACAAATAAGGCGTCACTAGTGAGATTAATCTTAAAGCTTTAGTAACTCAATACAATTATTGGTCGTTTAAATTTGAAACGTGCCAGAAAGCGAGTTTCATGTCATTTTGACAGCTTCGGCAACCTGCTTTTCCGCAATACTGCTACCTTTTTTTATTCTAGCATGGGTGAAACACTTGAACACTTAGAAAGTATAGACATTGGAGCTTCTTCAGGATGATAGCGAGCCACGAAAAAATCATTTGGGTATTGAAACTTGGGTTTTAAAAATGTTTGTCATACAAAATTTTTGTTTTTTGTTATAAGCTCAATTTAATCCACTTTTTCGGGGTTTAAGACCAATTTGTTCTTTTAAGTGGTTTGAGTATATTGTGGGAAAATAAGACGCGGGAAATCTTTATATACAAAGAAAAAAGTTAAAATTGGAGAGTTCAAGAAGTAAACCTAATTACTCATGAAATCGCTAACAAAATTGGTAGAATGGAAAATGTAGTATGTAATTTTTTAAGAAATAAAATCGACTATGGAAAAATCTTGAAAAGGTGTACTTATTCGGCGGTATGAACCGCAGATAAGAGAACAATTATTCGATAAGCCTCCAACTCTTGCCTGTCGGCGACAAAAATCAGGCATAAAGCTGCAGTAAGCGCCAGTCTTTCAACCGTGCGACGGGTAATTAATAGTGCTCTGCACCCAACAAGACATAAGACTAAGAAAAATCCACAACTTAACCCTGAACGGCAGGATAATCGGTTGAATTTTCGTAAAAATCACATCATTTCGAAGAGAGAATTGAAGTAGGTAGTTTTCTCTGACGAAAATAAGTTCAATTTGGTTGGACCAGCTGATTATAACAATTACTTTCATAATTTGAGAAAGAAGAATCGATTTTGAACTCATCACCATAGCCATAGAGGTGTAATTGTTTGGAAGGCTATATCCCCCATATCATATTTTAAAACTGTTGAGCTGAAGTTTCCAACTTGCAGAATGATGGGAAATTTGTATAAAGCGATACTATACTAAAATTTCCCAAGATTTCAAATTATGTTTGGAACCTTGGAAAGGATTTACCAATCTAATAACGCTCCTATTCTAACGGCACGTACCGTTACAAGCTAGATAAATGAACAAAATATTCAACTAATATCATGGACTTCAAACTCTCCGGACTTTAACATTATTGCAAATGTTTTGGTTGGTTATTTCGGAATGTGTACGAATCCGGTAGACAGTTTGAAGACCAAGAGTCACTCATTTCTTCCATTAAAGTGGCTTGGAGAAAAATTTTCTTGAACTACTTGGAGCAACTTTATGATTCAATTCCAAACCGAATTTTTCAAACTATATTAAGTAAAGGAAGTAGCACTAAAAAATTATTAAATTTAACAAATAAATGTGGTGAGCATATTCTAATGACACATAAAAGAGTGCAAAATTTTGTTATGCTATCCTAAAGCTTAAACAACAACAGAATATCAACGGTTACTTAAACTTAAAATTTCGCTACACCTAATTTTTTTATAATAACTGGGTAATTGAAAATCGACCTCAAAAGCTAAAATTTTTCACTGAAAAGCTTTAAACTAAAACTAAAATCTGTGATTATAAAAAACAAAATTTTCAATCAGTTATTGCTGTCTGTCGGTTTTTTTTTAATATCCACACAATCTAATAGTGGGGCTGAGAAATTCGTTGGCTAACATAAAAAAAAAATGTTTTATTGGATAAAATTCGATAATATTATTCCACAAAGTTTCCTGTGAGGGCGAAACACAACGATTTCAGCGGCCATGCAATTTATCGATACCATTTTTATAGAACGATTTCTGTTTCGCCTCAAAATATGCCCCAGTTTCAGTGATAACTTCTTCATTTGTGCTGATTTTTTTTCAGCAAAAATTCTTTTGAGGCCTGCGAACAAGAAAAAGTCACTATAGGCCAGATTTGGAGAAAATGGTAGATAAGGAAGCAATTCGTAGACTAATTTTTGCAATTTTGCTATCGTTTTCATTGACTCGTGACATGTTTAGTTGTCTTGATGAAACAGCACTTCTTCTTCTTCTTCTTCTTCAAATAGGGCCATTTTTTCGTAATTTCATCCTTCAAACGCTCCTTTTCAAGGTAATCAATGCGAAATACAGATGGCCATTACCTTGCCAGCCGACTGTTGCGTCTGTCCACGCATTGAATTCGGTTCATCACGTGCAGTCCACTAGGTTGACTTTTGATTTGACTCTGGAGTATAGTGATGGCGCCATGTTTTATCCATTGTCATATAAAACATTGCTTCGAATCAACGACACGTAGCTTTTGATCAACTGTGAGCTAGCGCGGCACCCGCTTTGCACACAGCTTTCGCATTTCATGCACGATATGTCCAACATATCTTTTGAAATCTCGTTTGGGCATCCACTACGTGCATCGTTTTCGGTGCTCATTTAGCCTCGTTTAAATTTTGGAAACAAACTTCTCAACGATTGATTTTCCTGGTGGTGCAGGCACCGAGCCAAGCTTTGGCTTCAACAGTATTTTCTCATCATAAAACGATGCTTTATTAACACAAGAAATTAATTTAGATTATTTCTTTTACAATACTTAATTGCTTCAACAATAATGCTATATCACATGAACCAATTGTCCGAAAAAGGTCAAATTTTTAAACGTGTCGTTTGAAGGCTGGTACTTTCTGCAAATCATGTGAATTGAATGCTGGTTACGCCATCTATATGTCGATCTACGAACTTTTCAGCACAACTTTCTTATTTAAATGATTCACTAGTTAAACTTTAAAATAAAGAAAACAAATTTTGGAAATTTTCTCCAATCATATGCCACAAATTTAATATATTTCATAACGTACTTTGGACAATGGATGGTCGTTCTTAAATTTGTAAAGTAAGCATTATTAAGCTTAATTATTGTAAAACTTATGATTCAGTGGCATTTTTTAAGAACAGTTCGCACCGGCTATCTGTGGTCAAAAGTGTTCTAAGCTCTTGAAGAATTTCAAAATTGTTTATTAATTTGTCAAGCACTCCTATAATCAAATTATAACTATAAAGATGAGCAAATTTATCTTTAAATACAATTTTTTTACTGCATAAAATTCATCTTTTTTTCGGACTCTCAAACGTTAATCATTCATTTAATGAACGAGTGCAACGAGCTTCTTATGATCAATTGTGTTTTGTGTGTTAAAACACAATTGCTTGCACACAATTGACCGAGAACTGGACCTACATGTTTTATGCCGACTCCGAACGGCTAAAGTTCATGTTCTCAAGAAGCTTTACATGGCATTATTTACTCTCTGAGGTTTGCCATTGTCTGCAGAGGTGGTGACCGATCAGAAAAATTTTTTATTGAAAAAACTTTTCGCCGCGATTGGGAATCGAACTTGGGCTCCGAGCATGCTAAGCCATAGACTTAAGTCAACCTAGCGAGCCTAATAATAGCTTTGAGATCGATCATAGTTATTGTTTGGTCTTTTGAGCATTAAGAAGAAAACAGTTTCAGAATATTGTATCGTATTTCTACATTAATAGTTGTATTCATTCATTTATCTAAAGTTGTGTAGTTATTATATTTCAATTCATTTAATATTATTCCTTTTCGTACCAAAGTTCCTTTTATTTTCTGGAAACTTTCCGTTATTCATTAGATAAAACGACTCAAGTCAAAAATTTGCTCAAAATATGTATTCTACTTAGCGAACATATAAATAAAAAAAATCAGTTCAGTTATAACGTTGCACAGAACAGACACGGACTTTCTTTTACTTGTTACGCAACTTAACAAGTGCTCATAACTTTCAAAGTGAAATAGTTTGAGCTGGTTATTCTTACGATATCATTGAGTTCATCCACAAATCAACACTTCTTATGCTGAGAAGTTTGTCATGAAATTAATTTCTTCTTGTGAACTCCATTCTGAGTTCGTGACTGAACAACTTCTGGCGACTCACTTCTTGAGCATGAACTCACACGATCGATCTCTAAAAAACATTTAATTTTTATGCGTTAATATTTTCAAGGCTAATGTGTTTTGTTATTTATTTGAATCAATTCAAACTAAAGAATATATGATACGGTTATCACATTGAAAGCAACTAGATAGAATTCATCACAGACTGGTTTTAAATTAAAATCGTCCCTTATTAACACACGTGACTGATTAAAACTTTCGAGAAAAAATCAACAATTTTCAAGATGAATATAATATAGTTCAATGGGTCTCCCATTTAAACAGAAACATAACTTACAACTACTAAAGCATACAATTATTTTTAAAAATCTACTACAACGGTAAGTTGCTTAACATTTAGGTTATTCCCTGAATTTATGGTTAAATGAGGCAGGGACATTTTACAGCAGATAATAGTATTACTATTTGCAAGCAGCACCCAACCTTCATGCTATAAACCCGATATATTATGGCACCAATCTATACGAAAAATAGTCACTGTTGATAACACCTCCTTTGAGGTTGTGAAGGACTTTGTCTACTTGGGATCCAGTATTAATTCCTCCAATGATATCAGTATTTAGATTAATAAATTGAAATTGTCTTGTTCTTCTTTAATTATGTCGAAATTTTTTTTACTTTGTCTCATTTATGGCAGCAGTGCTCCTACTTTCTTAAAATTTGTTCGTGCGCTGATCAGAGTGAAGTAGTGAGTACCGATTCTCTTTCTAATCGAATTTAGCGTTCGAGTAGAATCGGTTTTCAAGTCGAACTACAGAGTAACTACCCTGGACGTTGAGCAGCACTGATGAAAGCCTTTGGAAGCGTTCGAGAGAATTATCCACTCGCATTATTGAATAAATTCCTGAGGTTCAATAGTTCACAAAGATTACACTGTTCGACACAAAACAAGATTCTGACAACGGCTTCTGTTAGAGAGGAAAAACAAACAAATATTTCTCATAAAATTTTACTTAAGTCTCTGAATCCACCAAAACTCAAAATTCAACTTGATTGCCAGAAATAAAAAAAAACTTAATAATCTGTTCAAGTGTAAATTTCGAACTTATACAGAATTTTTGCTAAAATTTCTTACAAAAACGCATAGAAAAAGAGTGTGTGTCATTCCTACAGTTTTAGGACTAATGGAATATGTTATATGTATATGATTGTATTAATTATATTACAAATAATTATATTCGTACTCTTTTTTTCTCTTTAGAACAAATATTCCACTTCAAAAAGACCAGATTCTTAATGTATACAATTTACACAGTTATAGTATGCTACTGGAGGAACTACCCAGTGGGCAAGAGCAGGGCTTTGAAGAGCTACTAGCAGGCCTTCATATCGATTTTGTAGACCTTCCACACTCATATCCAAGCCCATAAACTTTTTTATATGAAAGGAGCAAATTTTCTAGGCCTTCCTCTGTCGCGACTCTAAAGAGGCCTACTAGAAGCACTTCTATGGTAGAATGGCTAAAACCTTCTTTTAAACCTTTTTCTGTTTATTATTTATATTCTATGATTTTATCTTCTCTCTTATGTTTTTTTTAAGTCAGATTAATTTCAATCTATAATCTTTTATATAGCAGTAAGAAGGGCCATTATCGTGTCATATTTTTAAACTGATATATATTCAAACTTTAATCGAAAAAGTTGCCCTGAAGTATATGAAAAGTCAGTTTTTGAAGGGAAAAAAGGTTTGTTGTGCTGCCTTTTGTGCAGAAAAAGAAGGCCTTCAAGAAGTGCTCATAAGAGCAGCGAGGAAAGAATGTGTTGTGTCTTCAAAAGTAGCAGTATTTGCAGGCCTTCGTATGAAGAGCGCTGGTTTAATTGCCTTTTGGGTATCGTCTATAGTTTTCCATATTTGAAAAAGCGTTACGTTGAAAAATATCCTGTAGTTGGTGCAAATTAGAATTAAATGTCCTTGGTAAATGTATTTATCACAGGTAGAGCACGTTGTCTGAGTTCTGGTAGTAACCTTCCTGGGTGTAATTCACCAAAAAAAAAAGGTATTTTATAACTTACCTGGGTGTAAAGCACCTAAACACTTCTTATTTTAATCACGCTAACACGCTTATATCTCGGAGACCACTAGAAACTGAAAGTTATTGAACTAAAAATATTTTATATAAATTCGATTTTGACTTTTAGTTCGTCACACAAGTATTACTTTAGAAATCTTGCGTATAAATTGTAACTTATTGGATTTCATCCTCAGGTTAGTGATGAAGGGTTAATATTTCCCAGCTAAAAATTAATAAAATATCGGAATCTTATGATATTTGAAATATTTTGTTGTTGATTTGAAGCTATTAAATTATCAATTCGTACATTATATTTTTCATAGGTTCCCAGCAAACATTATGACTCTTAAAAGACTCTTTCAAGACTCATATAAATGAGGGTTCATCATCATATTGCGCTCAAAAAAGACTCTTTTATGAGTACATTTTCGTATATTGTGGGCTCCAAAATATAATTCATATTTTTGACTGTTTTATGAGTCTTTTTGCACTCATAGTAATAACGGTTTTTAGACTCATATTTAAAACTCTTTAAAGACTCATATTTAAAACTATTTTAAGACTCATATTGAGTACTCTTTCATTACTCATATTGAATACTCTTTTAAGACTCATATAAGAAGTCATTTTAAAACGAACATATGTTGTAGTTCACTTCCAATGCATATATATCGCCACAAATAATTCTCCGAAAAGCGACGTCAGAATACCATGTGTCCATAACGGACAGTTACAAAGTTTTATACATTTAAAATAAATATTCTCGATTAAGTTCTTATATATTTATTAGATATAGTGCTTTTAAAATAATCCGATTCTATTCTCTCATACAACACTCCCAAAGAAGACTCTTTTATGAGTCTTCTTTATGATTACGCATATATCAATCAATATATGATCCTTTTATGAGTCTTTTTTATGAACAATCATGTTACCGTCATATTTAAGACTCTTTAATGAGTGTCTTTTATGAGTACTCATAAAGCAGATACAATAATGACTGTTTTATGAGTCTTATTTTTGAACAATCATTTCACAGTCATATTAAAGACTCTTTCATGAGTCCTTTTAATGAGTCATCAAAAAACATGCATAAAAAACACTCTTTTTAGAGTCATTTTTTGGAGAGCCTCAGAAAATGTTTGCAGGGTTTCCTTTAAAACATCAAAAACAGAAGTGTAGATATTTTAATAGCAACTTTTGTAATTTATCGTTATGTATGTCTAATTATTGCAATGAACAACAAACGTTTCCTAGCATTGCTCATTAATTTATTACATTTGTGCACTTTATTTTCTATAAATGGTTCAAATGTTCCCCTTGTTCTTCCATCGACTCATCACTACATTTACAGTCCCATCACAACAGAAAGTGAATCCAATGCAATGATGAACTTTGCAGTGCAACTCCATCGTCCTTTACCCCAGCCACAAACAATGCAATTGCATGAACAAATTATACCAAAAAAATTACGATATCACGCAAAAATAAACGTACTGTATGACTGACGGAATGAACGAAACAACGAATAGACAACTAATCGAAGGTTTACCAACCGACGACCAATGACAGTGTGACTGAGTGACAAACAAGTGACAGACATCGCATTCATTTGTAGTTTAAATTTAGGACATGTTGTTTGGCTGGTATTGTCTGTCATTGCTGTTGCTATCGCTGATTCTACCTGCTGCTGACGTCGCAGACAACAGCTGAGCTATGTGTTTATTTACCTGTGTAGCGGCAAAAGTGCGTTGCCACCAAATTTTTCTCTGCAGTTTTTTAAAGTTATTAAGCTTTAAGAATAAGATGTTTTGCTTGAAAATGTTTCAAACACTAGTAGTGGAATTTCCAAATGGCTTAACAAAGCTTTCGATGTCGTAAGCTTACAAAAACTATAATTTTCTATTGAAGTAACACGCACAGTGACCGATATCGACAACGATTACCGTCGTTAACTTTTTGGGAATTTCGCTACAGATAAGAAAAGTTAATTTGAAGGGATGTGAGGTTCGAATGGCGAATTGAATATTATTGTAACAGATGCCACTGGTTTGTGAAAAATTGTAAAGTTTTCGGCGACGATGCTCTATAAGAATGTCAAAGCCAAAACTGTTTAAAGAAATTCCACGAGAGGCCTGCCCAAAAAACCAAAAATCATTTAATGGATGTTACATGTTTTTTGCTTTGTATGTTTTTTTTAATTCTCCATGCTTTGTTTTATAATAATACTCTTGTCCCTTTGTAATTACGTGTGTGTGTTCGTAATTTCAATGTATTTACATTTTGAACATATTTGAAGAAACTACAGAAAAATGATATAACTTCAATGCAAAAAACGGTCAACCGCCATTACGCATTTTTACTCATGCATATTGAAAGTAAAATTGAATGAAAGAATAAAATTATGCAAAGCAAAAGCCAAGTTAAAATTTCAACCAAACACAAAAGTTTTATTATCTCAAAACTAGAAAAATGCAGTTAACTGTTTTTTGTTTTGCGCGGTAGTGGTTGATGGCGTCAAATTAAAGTGTTCACGTTCACCGAAAGAAGCTGTAATAAGTAAGCAAGTTAAATAAATGCTTTCCTCATGATCTTAAATAAGTTAAACATAAAATGAAATAAAAGTGAATTAAATTTAAAAAATAAAAAAAAACAAAATTTTAAAAAATTAAAAAAAAAAGAAATTAAAAAAATTAAATTAGAAAAAATGATTAAAAAATGAATTTAAAGAAAAATAAAAAAAAATAAAAAATTAAATGCAAAAAAATAAATAATAATAAAGAATAACTGATTAATAAAAAATATAATATAATATTTATATATAACATACACATATTTATATATTTTTAATATAATACTATAAAATAAATTATTATTTTTGTAAAAGTGGCATTTAACTCAAGTATCCATCTACCAATTAAAAATTATTGCATTAAAAAGAAAGAAAAAAATCAGAATAAAAAATTAAAATAAAAAAATATAATAATAACAGTATGTCAAAAAAATTCATAGAAACATGAATTTTTCTGTGAAATTAACGAAACACTAAAGAATTTGCTTCGCTCCACGCTTCATTGTGTATTAAATCAAATTTCTTTTTATACAGCCTTATTCTACGTGAACTTCTACTGAAAAGAAGTGCAATTTAGTTTTTATTTCTGACAAGGTAAATGGCTGTAAAAATTCAATGAAAGTCGGCATAACAAAATTTGAACACTTCAACTTAAAAAATTAATTACAAAAAATTGTGACGACATTGAGAAGTCTGACAAGGTGCGATGGACTCACAACATGTTCCTCTTTAAGAATTTCTATAAGGTTTGCTTGTGCTTTTTTTTTGTCGATTTCGTTACACAGTGTAATTAATTAAAAAAACTATGTAGTAAGATACATCTTCGACTTGGTCGAAATTAAAATATCCCCACGGCCGATTTGTAAGGATAAAAAACTTAAATTGAAGCGCTTTTTGTATTAGCTTTTGAAAGATTTTTGAGACTTTTTGAAGTTTTCAATTTGGGTTTCGCCAATTTTCTTTTCTAACACGCCTCAGTTTTAATATAGAATTTACAAATACTGACTTTTTGTAGCTTAAATAGTAGCCTCTTTATAGAGTTATCGCTATTGTGAGTTGTATGGGAAGTGGACGTGTTCGTAGGCGGATGATACTCACTTTTCTTCCACGATTAAGTTTTAATATAAAATACAAACGTATCAAATTTTTTACCTACAGCTTAAAGAGAAGCCTCTTTATTGAGTTTTTAATTTTGGGGTTGTATGGTAGGTGGGTGTGTTAGTGGGTGGATGACTCCCATTTTTCTAACACATCTCAGTTCTGACATAATATTATCAAACACAGAATTTCAGTTATATAGCTTAAATATAAGCCACTTTATAGAGTTTTCATTATACGTGTTCTATGGGAGGTAGGCGTGCTTTTCATCAAATTTTGCCCGTTTTTGAACGTGATCTTCGCATTTTAGAAATAAGCTCAAATGTCGACAGACACACGGACATTGCTAAATCAACTCAGGTGGTGATGCTGATCAAGAATATTATACTTTTCTATACCTACCATGCCTCCTTGTGGGCGTTAAACACGTCGTGCCAAAATGAATAAACCCCTTACGCAGTACGCGTGAGGATATAATAATTAAAATTTAAAAATATTACACATAAGAAATTATTAGGGTTATAAAATTATTAAAAATGTCAACTAATTAAAAATAAAAAAATATTAATTAATGGAATTATTTAAATATAAATAAAAATAGAAAATTTAAAAAGAAAACATTTCTAAAATAAATAATTATGAAAATTAAAAAATTACTAAAAATTAAAAAAATCATTTAAAGTTACCAAATAATTAAAAGCGAAATTATAAAATTATTAAAAATTAAAAAAATTATATTAACTAAAAGATTTATTTATATATGTATATGTAAAAATAGAAAATTTTAAAATGTAACATTATTTCTAAAATAAATAATTATGAAAATTCCAAAAATTTTTAAAAATTAAAATACACTATAAATTTAAAAATAATTAAAAGCGAAAAATATTATGTATAGGAAATTACAAAGACATAAAATTATTAAAGACATAAAATTTTTAAAATAAATAATCATTAACAATATATATACAATATAAAAAAATATAAAATAAAAAAAGTATTTAAAAAACAAAAATATAGAATTATTTAAAAAAAAAAACATTTAAAAATTAAAAAGATTTTATATTAAAATATTTAAAAGAATGTATTTTAAAGTAAAAATAGACTTACAATTAAAAAAATTAAAATATTTGTAAATAAAGATGAAATACAAAATTAATTTTGAAATAAAGAAAGAAAGAATATATTGACTTTAAAAAAAAAATAAATTTAAAATATTGAAAAAACAATTTGTAAAAAAGATAAAATAAAAAATCAATTTTAAATTAAAGAAAAAATAAAGTAAATTTGGCATGAAAAAAATTAAGATTTAGAAAAAATAAAAGAAATTTAAGTAAACAAATAAAAAGAAAAAAAAAATAAGTGGGAAAAAAATAAAAAAAAAAAATTAAAAAAATTAAAAACATCCATAAATAAGTTAAAAAATTAAAGTAAATTTGAAATGAAACAAAAAAAAAATAAAAATACTAAATTTGAAAAATATTAAATTTGAAATAAAAAAGAAATAATAACAAATTTAAAATGATAAAAAACAAATTAAGAGAAAACAAATAAATGAAAGAAATTCATAAACAAATTAAAAACAATAGGGGTATTCACACTATCTGGGTAGTGGGTAGATTGGCAAATGTCATACATTTTGTATTTGTAAAAGTGCCATTCTACCCAAGTACCCATCTACCAATCTACTCTAGCTGACCCCCTGACTTGTTTGGTTAGATCGATTGAGTACTTTTTTCATGGGCTACCATCTTTTCCAAAAGTTGGCAATAATTGAATTGGCAAACAACTAAAACCAAGTAAACAAATTATAAGTGAATAAAATAGACAAATGTGTTGAAATGAGTTATTTTAAAATTTTTGAGATCAAAATTATTAAATGCTGCAAAGTTCATGATAAAAATTACTCCAATATAAAATAACTTTTTTACGCCCGTACAATGGCCTAAATTTTGCGCTCATAAAATGACATGAATAAGATGGTGTCAACTCTTTTTTAGCTGTCACTCATCTCCTATCAGCTGTTATTCCACAAAGTACTCAATTGCAGTTAAGGGTGCTCGCAGTAATCAAAAGAACTAAATCTACCCGTACCTAACTACCCAAGTCAGTGTGAATACCCCTATTAAGTTAAAAAATTTTACATCACATCGTGGTGCAAAAATTGCATTTTGTGTGTGCAATTGAATAACATTATTTCATAACTTTTTAAAAAAGCTGTTTAAAAGTTGCCAAAATTTTCAATTCCATTTAAGTTGCTGTTCTATTTTTCTTACTGACAAATTTTGTTTTTAGCGGGAACTCTTTTACTTCTCTTCAACATTGTCCTGTGTAAACAACTGCTTTAGAAAAACTCTGCGGTGGCAACGCTTTGACCGCTCTTCGACTAAGTTTAGTTGACACCTAATGTTGTTCCTTTCTACTTTGTTACAGCACTAGCAGCAGTGCGCTATATATAGCGTTGCCACCTTGTTTTTTTTTTTTTTGTATATTTTGTGTTCTAGTTGCTGTCGACCGACCGACCGACCATGCTGCTGCACACACAATCGATTCATTTTCATTTCTAGATTCATTTTCATGATTTGCTCAGTTTTCAGATTTTTTTTTTATTTTTGTGTTTTTCATAAATTGTTTATTCGTGCTCATTGCTCGTTTGTTGTTTTATATAATTTTTTTTTTTTCTACTTCATTTTCATTTAACCAAGTTGTTAAATTTGTACATTGTTGTTGTTGTTGAATTTGTTGGTTGTTGTTTTTTAATTTTTGCTTGTTTTTTGTTTCATTGATTTTTGTGTATGTGCTGCTTTGTTTGCCGCTGCTGCTGCTGCTTTGATTTTTCAGTTTATTTCGGATTTTAGTACAAATCGTGCCTACGAAAGCAACTCGCGCGCTCCGTGTGGCCCGCTGCCTACTTTATACTCTCCGTCATTTTATTATAGTTGATTTAAGTTGTTGCTACTTCTCGTGGTTGTCATCGTGGTAGTTGTTGTTGTTGTTGTTGTTGCGCTTGTTACTTCATTGCAAGTTTTTCGTTGTGTTGTTGTTGCCGTGTAATTTCGCTGCCGCTGCTCGTTCGTTCTTACTTGCAGTTCTCGCCAGTTTTTTTTTTTGTTATTAGTTATTAGAATAATAATTATTTTTTTTCTCTATGGTTTTTCGCCAATTTTTTTTTAATTTAAAATAAAACATCAATAATATCTCGAAATAAACTTTTAAACATCTGCTATATATAAAAAATCTGAAGTGCCTCAAAAATATACAAAAAACCAAGTGTTTAAAAAATAATATTTTGTGGGAATGTTAATAAATCGTTGCCGACTTGTCGAAGGTAAAAATCGTCAGTGCACGATCGTTTAGTTCTAAGTTGTGTCGTTGTTTTTGTTGTTGTTGTTTTGTTTTATTTATTATTATTATTATTATTATTTTTTTCGCATTTCGAACATCGAAAAACCATTCTCGCAGTTCAGCTAAAATAAGTGATTAACAAAATATAAGTGTTTATTTTTAACGCAAATGTGTTTTTAACAAAATGTGTTTGGAATTATGTTTTTTTTTCTATCTTTTCGTTTATTCATATTTGATTTTTTTTTTTTTGTGAAAACAGCAACAAAAACTCTTGGAATTTGCAAAATTTTTTCGAAATCTAATTTTCGAAAATTCAATTTTGTAGCAATTCTTGCGTTAAGTTAAAAATTTGAGCGCCATGCACGAGTTGTTGCTCGTTATTTGAAAAAAAACGCGTGAGTTTGCAGAGAGTTGCTGTCTTAAGCGTTGGTCGACCTTTAAATAATTTTGTACATTTTTATAAATAACATAAATGTCATTCATGTATGCAGTTGTGTGTCTAGCTTAGTGTTCTCTGTCATCATGCTGCTATTTTAATTGTCTAATTTTTGTTTATCCATCGCTTCTTAATTGCTGTTTACTATTTCTTGAAATTCCTTTGCGAAAGTCTATGAATTCCTCTCTAGTTTTCTGAGAACATTTTCATTGTTTTTATTACCTGCATGCATGTGTCAACTTCAAAAGGTCACAAAAGTCATTAGTTTGCAGGTATTTTTTTTTTTCTCTTCTGCTTTCGTTCAATCGTGTTAAACGCGAACTTAAAATGGTTTTTCCACCAAATCTGTTATAAATAATTATGTCAAACCCGGTATTTTTCATTTTTGTCATACAATTTGGTTTATTTCAAATTTTTCAATGTTTTCAAACACGATTTTTTTGTTAATGAATTAATGTATTAAATTTGCGTGTGTTTTAAAATGTATTATGGATGTTTTACTCTCTTACTCACCAAATGCATACAATGATGGCAGTTAACACTTAGAATAGTTTTTTTGCAACTTGAACTATTAGAGGAGTTAAGTCTAAACAGATGGTAATGTCACAGTTGCCACCTCAAAATCCCACAAAAATTATCTTTTTACCACAATAACAAAAATTAATTATTAATTCTACGTTAAAAACTTTCTGGGAAAATGATAAAAAGGCATCATATTTAGAGAATAATTGTAAAGACTTTGCTCCAGAGAATGTTTTTCTCTAAATGTGATACTCAAAAATTAAAAAAGCTTCATTGAAAAAGAGAAATATATAAAAACATATCGTTTTTAGAGAAGAATTTTGTAATTTTGAGAAAAGATTTGTTTTTATTGAAGAAAATACTTTGCATAGTGAATTTTTTATCAAAATATAGAAAAAATTTTTCATTTTAGGAATATAGGAATAAATTTTAATTTTCAATAAATTTTTCTCTATAATGAGAATTTTTTTGTGCGAGAAAAATACTTATCATTATTAGAGACATTGAAATATTAACATTTTCCACAAGTGAAGAAATATTTCTTCGAAAATGTGAAAGAGAAAAAGTGAAAAAGAGAAACGGCTATTATCGAAAATGGAGAAATTTTTTCTCGGAGAATGATATGTATTTTTTCTGAGCGTACTTTAACATCAAGCTTTTCTCGTAACAACCGCCATAATATGTGTAACACCCGTCATACATTAAACTTTTTAATGCACGGTTAATTGTCAAACACTATTTAATTGCCTGTAATTATTTTGGTTTTTTTTAAAATTTATTTTTATTAATTGTAGTTTAGCTGAATTGTACAAACATTCAGAGTGAAGTCAGATTTTTCAATGAGTACAAGTACGCGTAACACCCGTCACTTGTACTTAAATAAAAACTAGTATCGCCTGGGGTCGAAATTCGACCAATTGCCCATTTACAATACGGTGCGACAAAATTGAACGAAGTTGAAATCAATGAGAGAAAATGTTATTTTTCTTGTAGGTCTTGCTGAGTGAAAGAATTTTCTGTACTTGAAATTTTCCGGGCACCCCAAAATCTAGACTTACGGTCAAAATTTGTACCTACATTTGCCCACTTTTTGGCCAATAATTTACTTGATTGTCAACCGATTTATTAATAAATGTATTATTAATAATGAACCCATACAGGCCCAGTGTGGTCTCTATATAATTTAGTGTATAGAAAAATCTTCCAAGTTAGAAAAAGTCGAAAAAATTGAATAATTTTTGTATTTGCAGAGTAAATACACACAGTATTCTAAAGTTGTCCCAAACAATATATATATCGTTTGAAAAGTAAAAGTTTCGTCTTTTAGAATCCGGTATTTTTAAAATCGGTTGACAACTGTCCGTTCCGCGAACGTATAACTCGTTACTTAAAAACGTATGTTTGGTACTATTCATACGTTCACGAATAAACAAACGTTCGTTGCTACGAAACATATCTCGATGTGCTCTTTTCACTCGTACATCTCCCAATTCATTGTAATGTTTACAGACTAACGTAATTTTCATTCGTGCGATTGCCGTTTCGCGAAGGGACAATTCGACCCCACATAAGTTCTGGGTCAAAAAGTGGGCAAAGGTAGGATAAACCGGTTTTTTGACCGTAAGTCCAGATTTTAGGGGTTTCTGGCAAATTTGAAGTATAGAACATTCTTTAACACAACAAAAAAAAAAAAAACAAATTGGCCATTTCAGCCCTTGAAAGTACTTTGACCGAGCTTCTTATGATCAATTGTGTTGTGTGTGTTATTAAATGTTTGCACACAATTGACCGAGAACTGGACCTACATGTTTTATGCTGACTCCGAACGGCTGAAGTTCATGTTCTCAAGAAGCTTTACATGGCATTATTTACTCTCTGAGGTTTACCATTGTCTGCAGAGCGGTGGTGACCGATCAGAAAAATTTTTTATTGAAAAAAACTTTTCGCCGCGGCTGGGGATCGAACCCGGGCTCCGAGCATGCTAAGCCACACACCTAACCTGCATGCCACGGTCACCACTTAACACAACAAGACCTATTTGTCATAACAAAAAAATATCGCAAAATGAGTTCTTATGAGAAGATTGAATTTTTAATCATTCGTGAGCAAATTTTTTCGCACTCTGCTGAAAACTTCAAAGTTCTGTCCTGAAGACAAAGCTAGTGGTTTGCCAAAAAATAATGGCATATTCGTGATCTACGTACTCAAAAATGTGAGAAACCATTGAGAAAGTAGGCGGGGTTTTTTCGTGTAGTATAGTGTTATTTTTGTCAAAACAAAAAAAAATTGTCACAAACCCAACAATTTTCTAAAAAGTTTAAATTTTCGAAAGCTTGAAAATTAAATTTTAAACTGCATGCAATAATCATACCTGCTCCATTTCCTGCTTACTATGTAATGTACATGTCATCAGTGTTTGGGTGATCATATCTAAATAAAAGTAAGAGAGAATTGTATACAGGTGTTGGAAGCCCTTCGCAGCAACATTGTTTTAAAAAATAGTCGGGTTTAACACATATTTTGGATGTGAAAAATAAAAACTAACTAAACATAACTAACTTCATCATGATAAGAGAACAAAAAAAAGTTCAAGAAATAATCATCAGGTGAAATATATATGCCGTTATTAGTAAGTAGAATATTCTGAAATTTTTTTTCGAAACTAATGAGCTCTCACACAGCTTTACAACAACACTTTACAGCAAAAGCGCCGGTTTTTCCTAGTGCTGCTGTTCGTTCGTTTGGCCTTTAGTTTTCTACGCTTATCTCTTAATATTTTTTTCCGGATTCTCTCTCTGTAATCAGTAACTGTTTCTAGCTGCTATTTTTTTTTACACTTGCACAACTCTGCGCTGCATTATCGGCACATGGCTTTGAAGTCTTCTGCACACACCACATGTTTTTTTCCCATTTCACCGCAGCAGCGGCATTTTATGGCTGCTGTAAAGAATTCTAATTTGATGAATCAATTCACGCAAAACTATTTTTATGAAACATTTCATATGTTTGGGTCATTTTGGCTGTTAGCCAAAATTTTTATTATTATAATAATTGTTGTATTTCACACGCCTTCATTTTTGTTTTAAATATATATATTTATTTTAATAGAAAAAAATAATTTAAAAACTTTATTATTTGGCCTTTTTGTATTAGCGAAAGTAGTCAGCAGTACTAGCTTGATTTTGCTAAAAAAAAAAAAAAAAATAAAAAAAAAAAATAATTAAAATTTATTTATTACCTCTTTGTCATATTTTCTTTTTCGTCTTTTTCTTTCTTTCTCTCTGTCATTCACACGCATTTATTATGTTTGCGCCACAAAATTTCAAGTGTATGCCAAGCAGTATTGCTCTGCGAACACATGAGTTGCATGCGGGTGTGAAGGCAGAGCAATACAGGTATATGGGTCAATAACTTTGTCGGTCATTGCGAACATATCCACTGTGCTCTAGTTGCTTTATTTACACCAAGTTTTTAAATATTTTTATTTTTTAATTTTTTTTTTTGTTTTAATTATTCGACATAAAAGAAAATTTTTTCAAAAAATATCATGTGCGTCATTTGAAGACAGAAACATTTTGTCATTTTTTTTTTTTTTTTTTTAGATTGGCGTCAATATATCTATCTATATAAAAATAAATATATAATAATAAAATTTTTTTTAAATGGCAGTAAATTTTATAATTAGTGCCTTAATAATTTTCATCTTTTTCTATATAGCACATAATCTATATATTAAATTAGCACATGGCAAAATTTGCATGTTTCAATGAACTAAGCTGTGTTGAGTATTAATTCGTTTGAAACCTGGTGAATAAACCGATGATGTCTTTGATCTTTGACAGCAGAGAGTCGAAAGACATAACTTGTCTGGAAGACTTTGTCATATGCGAACTTTGCAATTGTCTAGCTGATTCTTTTTGAAATGCACGCAAGTTAAAAATAAATATTATTTTGTTTGCTGCGAAATATTTCTATGTCGATAATACAGTTTTGAAAAGTTGTCATTATTTCCCATTGTCAAGTTGTCATAATTTAAAAAAAAAAATTTTTTTTTTTGCTCTCAATTTATAATATTTTGTGCGACGTTGTTTGAGTTTACTTTTTAAAGAATTAGTATCAATGGATAAAAAACCAAGAATTTGGTGACCTTCTCGTGCACTTTTGACCATATGACAGTTTTCAATTTTGTTCTTAAATATCAGACTTCTATCGGTGAATTTTGCCTTGAAAAACAAAAGTCGGTACAAATGTTATTTATCGGGACTTTTGTGCTTAGAAAAAAGAAAAAAATAAGGTCGTCCTTCGAAATCGAATACCAGAAAATTTGAGCAAAATGATCAGGATGAGCATGTTCGATTCGTTGTTAAACTACACTACGAAGAAAAGAACAGGTTCAGAACCTATCGCGTGATAGGTTCCAAAGAGATAATGACCGGTCCTTTGAGTCAATTGACACCTCATAGTTACCTCATAGATACCTTTGAATTTTATTAGTGACCGGTCTATAGCACACGTTGCTAAGCCAGGCCTGCTAGCGTTAACGTTTAGTTCTCGACTGACCCGGGTTCAATACCCGACAAAAACTCAAACAAATGTGTTATTTAAACTAATTTTCTGTAATAAAAAATCAAATGTTCATGTTTTCTTTCAAGATTGTAAGATTGTAACGTTATTTTTGATCAAGCAGTTTAATTATTTAATTCAAATTATTGATACTTACACAGCCAGGAAACGAACCCACGCCCTTAGCATGACAGTCTAGCACACTTCCACTGAGATAAATAAAGCAAAATCCATTTAAAAACGGATTATGATAAAATTATTAAATAACAATTTTTGATACTTACACAGCCAGGAAACGAATCCACGTTCTCCGCATGAGAGTCCAGCACACTTCCACTGATCTATTTTTAACAATAAAATAAATATAGCAAACCACATTTAAAAACGGAATTAGAATATACATTAGAAAATTCAAAATTTTGATACTTAAACCGTCAGGAAACGAACCCACGCCCTTAGCATAACAGTCTAGCACACTGCCACCGTGATATTGGTAATGATGAGATAAATTAACCAAAACACATTTAAAAACGGAATTAGAATTTTAATTATTAAATTAAAATTTTCAATACTTACACAGTCAGGAAACGAACCCACGCCCTTAGCATGACAGTCTAGCACACTTCCACTGAGATAAATAAAGCAAAATCCATTTAAAAACGGATTATGATAAAATTATTAAATAACAATTTTTGATACTTACACAGACAGGAAACGAACCCACGTTCTCCGCATGACAGTCAAGCACACTTCCACCGAGATATTGGTTACGATAAAATAAATATAACAAACCACATTTAAAAACTATTGGTACCGAGCTGAGTTATATTGAACCTGTTCTGTGATAGGTTAAATAAAAACTGTCACTGGACCGGTCACGTTAAAGCAATTACTAACTGTGCTTATCCGTAGGGCTGTTATAAAGTTTTTTGTTTAATTTTAACAAAATTTTGTCACTTGGAATTTTTTTGTGTCGCTGTTAAAAAGTCTGAGGTCAAAATTTGTAACTCCCCTAAGGTTTGATTAAATATAGGTTTGAAGATTATAAGAAATTTTATTGACGACGAAGACGACTAAGATTTTAGGATTTTATTTATCAAAAATATGTGATTTTGTGAAAAATTCATTAGGCAAAATGCTATGAATTTGATTACAAAAAGTGATCATTATTTACGCAATAATTTTTAACAGCTAAAAAAACAGTCTTTCGTCACTTGACTTGGATATTTAGTTTATCCAGAGTCTTGCTCTATTTTGCTTTACCCTGTTCGTTTGAAACACACTTTTTGTTCGCACTTTTTATTGACCGACATAGAAACTTCTGAAGGCTGACCTTTGAGAAGTTACGAAGACGTTGCCAAGATCAAGAACAAACTCCAGCTTCTTAGATGAAAATTTGAATTCAAAAAGAAAATAAAGAATCTAAGACTTCTCCATTAAGGTGGATCATAATTGTCTCCGATGACGACAGGTTCTTAAAATTTTTATATAAAGCGACACTTCCCTAACTCGAAATTCTCCATAACTCGAAGTACTATTAGTGATTTTTCGATGCATTTTTCTTAATTTTTGATCTCTATAACTCGAATTTTACGTAACTCGAAGTGAAATGACGTTTCGAGTTAGGGAAGTTTCACTGTAGTACGTTGGATATGATGGGAAATTTTTCCAGTTTCGTTTTTGTTAAAAACAAGTTTTCCTGTGAAGTTTTTTTACCTCCGTTCGTCGCTTTTTAGGAGCGCAGGTCCTCGAACTTGCATTGGTAGAATTGTGACTACGAGGTTTTGAGCAGATCTTGTTAAAGATTTGATAGAGTTTTACATCCCGATTTTGGGTTATTCGGGAAACCGGGTTTGTAAGAAATCTTTGATTTTACTGGTTTCGGTTTTCCCGAAATCAACAATTTTGAGTATTTTGAAAACCCAAATTATTCGAGTTGGGTTATTCTGGGTCGGGCTATACATTTATTCATACAGTTTTTTTTTAAGAATGTTACAATAAAGAATTTTTAAATTTACTTCCCAGCAAACCAGATCTCGATAGTTAAATTTGGCGATATAATTTCGATATCGAAACGATATCGAATATTAAAAATTTCCGATAAATTTTTCGATACTTAATATTTTTTTATGTTTCTAAGCTTTATTGCTATGTTATATAATTTCTCTGCTATAAGGTGTTATTTAAGCAAAAAAACAAAAAGAAACACTTTCAACTTTATTCATAACATATAAACTTTGCTTAGAAAAATCTTAAATTTTGTTTAAATGTTTAAGTTAATTGTTGATTAATAAGTGATTTAGTTTGAAGAAAACATTAAAATTGAGGTATGTTTGTAATAACTATATTTGTAGTTTGTATTTATGTATTTATGTATTTAAAATAACTTTTGTTCTCTAATAAGTTCATTAATTTGACAGTTTTTTCAAGGTGCATTCAGAAGCAAATATCAATGCAAAAACATCAAAGGTATTTATTTGAATTACATTATTAAAAATTATTTAATATCAATATGGTTTTAAAATCGAAATTTTCGACAGCATCGAAATCGTTTGGATATCGAAATATTTTTCAATCTCGATTTCGTTATAATATCGGTATTTTATTTAGAGCTGATATCGTTGCGATATTGAAATTTTATACAACCACGATATAGTAACGATATCGTCATTTTATTCAATCTCGATATCGTTAACGATAGGTTATTTTGTATCGAAAATGGTAATTTATCGATATCGAAACAATATCGTTTCGAAAATCGTTAACGATAAAAGTTATCACTTTAGTGATATCATTTCGATATCGTAACGATATCATTTGGTTTGCTGGATTATTATATACATAAATTTTATCTCATTTCTGATATTTTTTTATTCTTGATTTTTTTTAAAACATTTTAGTGCAAATTTTTTTGAAGATTCGAATAAAGTAAATAATGATATAGTTGTTTTATCAGTTAAAATAAAATTGTTTCTTTAAATTACGGTTATTGTGAAGCCGATTGTAAAGAGGATCTAAATGTGACCTGAGCATAGAAATAGGTACAATGTAAGCTTAAGAGAATACAAGGAGTTGTAAGTCCGCATAAAAGAAGTGGATTGGAGGGATTTTGTCCCAGGGGAATAGAGATGATCCATTGCGCGTGGCATATAAAATATGTTTATGTCGTGGCCAGGGTCGTTTTATTGATGTTTGCGGTATCCGCCAAGGTAGTACTGTCAAGATTGTGTCCATGCTCTGCTGAACTCATTGTTTACGAGGATGGATGGTGAGGCCTCTTTTCTTTTTAGAAAAGTGGTTGATTTCAAAGACGGGGGATAGAGGTTGTTGATCCCAAAGGTGGATGAGATACAGTAAGTCATAATGAAACTCAGGGATGACAAATCTGCGGGTATAAAGGGTTTCCCAATAGAACATCCTTGAAATTTGAATAAAACACACAATTATCGATCAAAAATGGTTCTGATTGTTTTGTATGCAATGATTTGAACATAATATCGGCCAAATGGCCACCCCGGCTTTGTTTGCACACGGCCATCCGCCATTTCCGCACCATTTCGGCCGATATCTCAGATATGGCCTGACGAATATTGGCTTCCAATGCCTCAAAAGTTGTACAAAGGTTGCTGTAAACCTTCGACTGAACGTTACCTCAAAGGAAATAATCCAAAGGCGTTAGATCGCACGATCAAGGCGGCCAAGCGATGGGCCGAAAATCTCGAAATCAACGACTCGCCGAACTTATTGCGCAATAAAGCCATGTTACGTTGAGAAGTGTGATGCGGTGCACCGTCTTGTTGAAAATGAAGGTCGTCCGCATCAATATCATCGAAATCCGGGGGAAAGAAATCGGTTAGCATCGTGTAATAGCGTTCGCTATTAATCGTTACGGAATCTCCTGCCTCATTTCGAAAAAAAATAAGATCCGATGATTCCACCGTATCACAATCCACACCAAACGGTAATTTTTTGCGATGCAATGGTGATTGTTGAACCACTTGAGGATTTGGCTCTAATAGCGACAATTTTGTTTTTTGGCGAATCCATTGAGCCAGAAATGAGCCTCATCGGGGAAAATGATTTTTCCATGAAATTCGTTGTCAATTTCCAATTTGCCAACTGACGACGAATATGATGATCGGCTGGCTTCAGTTCTTGTGCCAACACCATAAGATAGTGTAGATGCCGACCCAAATTCAATCGTAAAATTCGTCATTTGTTCATCCTGGAGAGTTCCAACTCTTGAGAACATCGCGGAACAGAGAGATTTACAACTTCACGAACACTGGCCTGAACGACGGCAATGTTTTCTTCACTTGGCCATTTTTTGTCTGACAAGCACCTTTGTATCGTGAAGAGTGAATTCACTTTCAAATTTTATTATTATGCGATTAATAGCGTGCTCAAAAGGAGCATTACGACGCGCATTTTTTGCATGAAGCGCTCTTACTGTAGCGACAGCAGAACGCGAATTTGCGTATAAAAAAAATTGAACAATTTCCAGGCGTTGGACCGAAGTTAAACGTTTCATGATGAAATGGCAAACCATACTGAACACATTTGCTTAAAAATGTCAAAAATCCATATTCGAATGAGCTATGTACTGTCAAAGTTAGGTCAAACCTATTGAGAAACCCATTAGATTGTATGACTGGAGAGATGTGTAAACGTATCTTGAAGTATTATTTCCTGAATACCTAGAAGCCTTGTATACTAAATGTTGAACGAAGGCATGTTCCCTGACTAATGAAAACTGGCGGGGTTTATCTTGCTCTTGAAGTCACCTGATCCTATCGGGCATCAGCTTTCTTCCGGTGTTTGGAAAGGTATGATTAGGCTCATGTTGCGAGGGTGCGCAGATTTGCTAGAGGCTATTCGGGTGTCGAAAAGAGAAGTGCGTCAAAGATGTCTGGCTGTATGTAAGAAGCACCGTAAATGAGAGTAGCTTAAGTTAAATGTTTTGGGGTTATTTATTGAATTTATTGAAACACAAACTGGAACTAGTTAAGCAGAATCATTGAGACCAGATTACCTTCCCCAAAACGTATAAACACAGAATTCGATATCGAAGGATCCCGAAAGACTCTTCCAAACCGTCTAATAAAAGTCTATCACTCCTCTTGTAAACCCACGCGAACGAAGCTGAAAATCAGACCACCATGGTGGAGTCCTGGTCTTGAGAGCAAAGACGCGACCTAAAAGATTTCTTCAAACGGTCTAAATTAACTGACCCAGAAAAAATATGGGGAATACAAATGGAGGCTCAAAGCTTTTAAAAGCAAAGTCCGTCGAGCAAAAAGATCCTCATGGAAGGACTTATGCTCTAGCATTGAGAAAACTACAGACACAGCAAGGCTCAGGAAGCTGCTCTCAAAACCATTCCTCCATTCAGAGTCACGTCCGGAAAGGCAATGGCGAATGGACCATTGGCGAAAGGCAATGGCGAATGGACCATTGGCGAAAGGCAATGGCGAATGGACGGAAGGCGGTCAGGAATCTATAGATGATGCGCTTCTAGACCAAGATGCTTCTATAGACCAAGATGCGCTTCTAAAAGCACATTTTCCAGGCTGTACTGAAGTCTCAAACACTTACGTCACAGAAAGAGACTGGACAATCCGTCACAGACTCCGTAGAACTTAATAGGCCCAGACAAAACCCAGTGGACTATAAATTCTTTCTCAGAATTTAAATCCGATCACTTTGTGATCGTATCCTATATAAAAGATGTATCAAACTTAATTACGTGCCTGTAGCCTGGAGGACAGCTAGGGTGGTCTTCATACCAAAATCAGGTTGTAGTAGCCACCTGAATCGAAAGGACTATTGGCCAATAAGCCTAACATCCTTTCTACTCAAAACCATCGAGAAGCTGGTAGAACTGCATATAAGAAACAGTACAAACTAGTCGCTGCTTGCATTTCTGGAGTTGTACTCGACAAAAAACTGACTTGGAGACTCAATGTGGATGAGAGGGTTAGAAAAGTTACCAATACGCTATATGCATCCAAGAAGATGCTCGGCAGCACTTGGGGCCTTTCACCCTCTCTAATGCAATGGATCTATACAATGGTTGTTCGTCCAGTTCTACTCTACGGAATCATCGTTTTGGCCGGCGGTGAATAAGTCAACATATCTCAAATACTTGAAAAAAAAAAACTCAGCGACAAGCTGCGCTATGCATATTGGGTGCGCAGAAGTCAACTTCAACGAAAGCTCTTGAAACTATTCTATGTCTGGACCCTCTAAGCATATATGCAAAACTCACAGCTAGTAAAACGGCACAGCGGTTTTCGGCAGCTGGCAACATCCGCAAACAAAATTTTGGACACTGTAGAAGACCGCAGTTATAGCTCTTAGTACAAACACTCATCACTCTTTAATTAACATCTTTGTTGACAGCCAAGCGGCAATAAAGTCCATGTGTTCCGATACCGTCAAGTCCAGAAATATCGTAGAAAGCAAAGACGCACTAGATGAATACTTCAAAGAGAGTATGCATTTTTTGGGTTCCAAGCCACAGGCATTGACGGAAACGAGATGGCAGACGGACTAGCAAAGGAAGGTGCCGGGCTGGGTTCAAAGTTCAGAGTTCACAGAACACGTAGCTATTTTACTACAGGAATTGTACAAAAACCTCGAAACTGAAAGTAAACAAGCAGTGAGTCGTAGATGGAAAGATACTTCAACATGCAAGATCTGAAAACCATGTGTGATGTAGCATGCGGAAAACGAACATCGTTTATCCTGGCTCGCACTCGAAGGGACAGCAGAACACTAATGGGAATCCTCACAGGTCACTGCATGGCGGCGGCCCATGCTAAAAAGCTGGTTATAACCATGGATGACAACTGAAGGAAGTGCAAGGAACCAGGTGTCCAATAAACCCTGGAGCACCTTCTTTGCACATACCCCACCTTACTTGGATCGAGACTTAAATACTTAGGCTTACCGACGTTATCGTCACTAAAAGATGCAGCCAAAATTCCTTAAGAATCCCTCCTAAGATTTGCGAATAAGGCGCAAATCCCTCAAGGCTTTCATCAACCGGTACCACTAAGGACCAAATGGTCTATGTGAGACTGCAACGTGAGACAACCGGATCAACCTAACCTAACCTATTGATTTTATGGGTGCTTTTGACTATCTCTTCTGAGAAAGTAGGGTGGCGGGAATTAAAGCTTCGGCAGAGCTTTTTTCTGGTAGGAAATAGTTGTAAATATAAGAAGATTTTGATGTATGGATTTTACATATGGAGCTTCTTTATTGATTTTCTGTTGTGATGGCTTCAAAATCTGTCTAAGTACTGTGCGTACGATGATAACTTAATTGAAATGGTTAGCTAGAAACCAAGGCGAGTGGAGTTATGGGTGCCATTAGTGCTTGGGGTACACAGGAGGGGTTGGCGCCGCAAATCACAAGACGTAGATGATGGGCAAATTATCACATTGTCGGCCTCCTTTTGTCAACTTGATGGGTGTAGGACTCAGGTACGTGTCTGAAGTCAAATACCTGGGATTTACATGAGAGAGAGAGAATGAAAGTAACTGAGGACTCAGTAGGCAGACTGTCCGTCTTGTGTATGTTGGACTGCTTGTTGCTTGTGCAACTTATGGTTCGTCTGTGTGGGGCGATATAGTTAGTTCTGCTGTGTGCTACCTGACGATACTATCATGTCAGAGAGTTTTCTTGATTGGATGTATCCCGTTGTGCCATAAGGCCTATATGGTTGACCGTCAGGTGTTAATGGGAGTGCCGCCCTTAGATTTGGTGATAATGCAAACCAGAATTGCATACCGAGTGCGAAGGGGTTTGCCCTTATTGGCATCTGGTTCTGCATCTGGTTCGTCCGGACTTTTGGTTCTGCATAAGTCTCAGCACAACTGAAGGCTGCCACTATAGATCAATCCTCGAAGTCTGGCCAAATGTCTTGTAAGAATGTCCTCCTTACGAACACCTTTGTGTTTAAGGATCCATTATGGCATTGGGTGGCATTGTGGTACCATGGGCGTTATTCTAGAAGAAAATGGGGAGTTTGTTGTCGACAATGCGCTTGCATCTAGTGAGCAAATTGTCAGGTTAAACAACTTTGCATGTCAGATGTTTACAAGACGCCGTATCAGGTGAATGGTTATTTCTAATTAATTATCTGACAGTAAGTATTTCCGACTTAATATATATATATATTGACGGGCTATAGGCAAAATAATACACTATTTCTAGTCACCAGTCCGGAGCTGTGATGAGCTCAACTGGTAGTAACTTTGCTAAGAGATCTGGGTTTGTAAACTGGTGCCAAGGGAAGTCAGCGGCCCTAGCTGTCGGCAGGTGGACTTGTTCGGCTAGTCCTTCGAGAAGATTCGTCGTGGTTGTGGCTTATACTCAAATCGCGTTAAGAGCTTTTGTTCGAATGTGAAGTTGCATTTTCCCACTAGGTGCTGTAGCCATGAGTACAAAAGAGGTGTTAGATAGGACTTCAGGTAAACCTATAGGTTTATAAACCAAAGGTTGCGAATGTCATCACAGCATTGGCTAATTTGGTACCTTTGATCTCTCAAAGGTGCACCGGCCGACTAAATGTGTCCGTTCTGTATTAAGAGCATTGTAGAATTAAGCCTTCACGGCAGGTGTTTACATAAAACACATTAGGTTTTTCTGTTACCTGAGAAATAATTCAACCTGAGAGTTAAATACTCCTTTTGGGACATTTTCCAGCTATCATCTATAACCGAATTTAATTTTTACTGATTCTATTCTAAAACTTAGGCTTGTAGGTAATAGAAATTTAACATTAGATGGAATAAGATCTACAAGAGGATATCCTTTTGACAAATTTTGAGTTTATATTAAAAATTAGAGTTATTTGGGGGGATTGGGGGATATCTTTAACGCAACCAACAAACAGGAATGCGCCTGTTTCCATTTCCTGATTAATTTTTTTTTTTTTGGAAATGCCCATATTTGCCTACAATAATATAATACCCATAATATTTTACTTTTATTTATTTAACTAATTAACATTCTTACAAATTTTATAACTAAACTAATAATATTTTACCTTTTTTTCTTTTCAGGTAAGTTTTTGATGCATTTTCTTCTATTCAATAATTATCAAGCAGTCGGGGTAAGCAAAATTCTGAGCACCAAAGCGCCTTGACCACGTTAATACAAAAATCAACATCATCATCATCATTAAAACTGGATACAAATTGTGACAATGTGTGAAAATTGCACACAATTTCTCCCTCCATTTCCTCTACCAGTTCTCCTTTTCATTTCTTTATATTCTTGTTCTTCTATTTATTTAATTTCGAAAATTGCTAGCGTGTTAATTTATTTCAAAGTTGCTGCTTAATGACGCAAATAGCAAGCGTCGGTCAGTGGAGGTTCGTTCACACAGCTGTTCGCAAAAGCAAAAAACAAAAAAAAAAAATCAAAAAAAGCTACTTTCCTCTTGGCGCTCTTCTCTTGTTAGTGAGTCACCATCACCAAAGCGATGAGCTTTAATAAAAAATTTCATGTTTGCTTTTATTTTATGGTGCATATTTTTAGGCAGTCGGAAAAAAGATTAAGTCGTAAGTTATAGAGCAGGCATGCGCAAAAGGCCGCCCATGGGCGGATAGCTTTCACATGCATACGACAGCTTTCAGTCAAAAAAGCTTTGCAGTCGAGACTCGCACTGTTACACTGAATATTTATTCACATTCGTGCTATCACAGCACACGATCAGTCGCCGTGCGAACTTCATGCTGTAATGTTGCGGTCGCTTGCACCTCCGTTGCCTTATTAAAATCGACAAACTACCATTCATACGCATGAATATGCGTTTGTTTATTGTATTTGTTTGTCTGTAATAATTTTTTGTTTTTAAATAATAGGGATTTTATTAATTCGTAGAATTTTACTTAATTTTTAAACGAAGCTTGTAGTATTGAATATGTCAACGCAGTAGGAAGCGACCGCAACCTGTAAGCATGAAGTTCAAACAGCGACTGAACATATGTTGTGATTATAACAATGAACAAACTCGTGCTTTTCGTTCAGTGTTAACTTGAAAAACAAAAGCTTTGCAATACAAACATAAAACTTTGTATGTATTAGTTTGCGCACCCCTGTTATAGAGTGACTGACTGACTGAATAACTGACTGCCTTAATGCTTTGAATTAGTTATGGTTAATTGGATAAATATTTTTAGCGCCAAACTTAAGCTTAACTTGTATGTATGTATGTATGTGTGGCCAGTAATTGTAGCAGAAAATTCATTAATATTTTTTTCATTTTGTTTTTGAAAGTTAATCAATAACCATTCTTAGATTGTTGTTAAAGCTTAAAAAAATTATTTGAAGAAACCTTAGGAATTCAAAAAAGCTAGTCATGAAGGAACTGCCTCAAGTTGAATTTAAGGTTTCTTTATAATCGATGACCTTTGAAATAGAAGGCACCAAACAAGGCTTAAGATGGGGAAAACAGCGGAAGTTCGAATTATCCGAGTTATATAGAACAATCAGTCTTAGTTCATTCTTTCGAAAGGCAATAAAAACGTACAGGAACATAGTTTCAGAGGGAGAGTGACTGTGTCCAAGAACCCACCTAAGAAGTTAAAGTTTGTCTATCAATCTTTTCGTTCAAGTCAGACTTTGATGCCTTGATAGATATTTTGTTAACCCCTTAACGCCAGATTAGAAACAATTTAGGGTGCTTTTTTTAGCTTTAGTCTTGAATGGATACATATAAACCATATTCCAACCAAAACTAATGTGGTGTTTTACATTTTTGGGTAAATCATATCTTAACCTCTATTCCATGAGAAATTTTCGGGAAATTTCCATCACTCTAAAAAAAACAAAAAAAATAAAAAAACAGCGAATTTTATGCGGAACAGTATTTAAAAAGTAAATTTTCAATCAATTTATACTTCTCCCTCATATAGCTATATAAATATTATTTTATTTCTTGGAATTTTTATTATACTTACTATAAAAAAAATATACAAAATTAATTAAGCGGGCGTTATTTTCAATTTTCTTTTTTTTTGCAAAACGTGAAAAATCAGCAGTTTCGTTTTAAAAAAATTTCTTACTATATATTAATCGAAAATTTCGATTCGAAACCACGAAAACGTACTTTCTGAGTAAAAAAAATGCTTGTTTTCGCCATTTATAAAATAATGAAAGATTTTCAATGAGAAAATATATTTCTCATGAAGGACCCACTTTTTTTTCTACGTTTACGAAGACAATTGAAAAATTGGTTTTGAAAACTTTTTAACTTTATTATAAATTTACGAGTCATTTTTGAACTAGTCTTATTCTAGTATTACTGTAACAAGTTAAATACCAGTACAATATCAATGAGTAACTTTTTGATTATGACCAAGCTTTAAATAGGTATAAAAGCTGATGCCCTATAAAATATCTTTTTTTACACCCAAAGCTGAACTTATGAATCACTTAAAAACTAAATTAAAAATCTGAACTGTAAAATTTAATGAAATTTCCAACAGGGCAACAGTTTTTAGTCGTAACGACTCAAAAGTAAGTGAGAACTATAAAAAATATTATAGTCACTACAAGTGGGTGTGCAGCCAAAAACTAAACACCATTAGATCAATGAATAAGCATTAGTTCGTGAATTATGTCTCATAACGTTACAGCAATAATTTTATCTGACTTTATTGCCCCCAATGCGAATGGGTTCTTTTTTTATTTTGGCTCTAAATTGTCTTCTTATAATAAAAAAAGCAATGCCGGAGTTGGTTTTCTTTTATTTTGTATTATTTTGAGTTCAGTGTTCATTTCTTTCTTAAATGCATCTTTAGCGCCAACAGTTGTTGTTCTCAGAACTCTCACTTACTTTTGTTTGGTGTGGGGCTTCACACAAGTAATCGCGTTAAAATTAATGGTAAGACAGACGGACTTAAATTATCATCGGATGGTGGGACGTTTGAAGATAAAAGTCAGCCAAAAATTGCAATAAAAACCAAAATAAAAAATGTCTGCACACATGTAATAAGTTAAACATAAAACCAATGGAGGAGTTAAGAATGTGGGAAGATTTAAAGAGACAGAGAGCAAGAAGTGGACTGATGAAGCTCTGTTTTGCAAAGCAATATTATGAACTTACCATTGGAGAGAGACTTCAACAAAGTTGCCAGCTTTAATAAAAAAAGTCAAAATAAAACTGTTAAAAAAGATCAAAATAAAAGTCAAATAATAAAAAAATAAAAATCAAATAATAAAAAAATAAAAATCAAATAAAAAAATAAAAATAAATCAATAAAAAATAATAAAAAAAACTAATAAGAAATAATAAAAAATAATACAAAATAATCAAAAAATAATCAAAACTAATAAAAAATAATAAAAAATAATAAAAAATAATACAAAATAATACAAAATAATACAAAATAATAAGAAAATAATAAAAATCAAAACAATAAAAATTCAACATCAAAATAAAAATAATATAAAATAAAAATTAACAAAATAAAAATAAAATTCAAAATATCAAAACATCAAAATAAAATAAAAATAAAAGTCAAATAATAAAAAATTAAAATCAAATAATAAAAAATTAAAATCAAATAATAAAAAAAAAAAATCAAATAATAAAAAAATAAAAAATAAATTTCAAATTATAAAAAAATCAAATATTAAAAATAAAATAAAAAAAATAAAAATAAATCAATAAAAAGTAATAAAAAATGATATAAAAATAAATAAGTAAAAAATAATAATAAGATAATAATAAAAAATAATAAAAAATAATAAAAAATAATAAAAATAATAAAAAATAATACAAAATAATACAAAATAATACAAAATAATACAAAATAATACAAAACAACACGAAATAATACAAAATAATACAAAATAATACAAAATAATAAGAAAATAATAAAAATCAAAACAATAAAATTTCAACATCAAAATAAAAATAATATAAAATAAAAATGAACAAAATAAAAATAAAATTCAAAATATCAAAACATCAAACATCAAAATAAAATAAAAATAAAAGTCAAATAATAAAAAATTAAAATCAAATAATAAAAAATTAAAATCAAATAATAAAAAAAATCAAATAATAAAAAAATAAAAAATAAATTTCAAACTATAAAAAAATCAAATATTAAAAATAAAATAAAAAAAATAAAAATAAATCAATAAAAACTAATAAAAAATTATATAAAAATAAATCAGTAAAAAATAATATAAAAATAATAAGAAAATAAAAAGAATATAATAAAAAATAAAAAAAAAAAATTAAAAAACAATAACATAATAAAAATTTAACATCAAAATAAAAATAATATAAAATAACAATAAACAAACTAAAATAAAAATAAAAATAAAATTTAGCTTATTTTAAATAAATTAAAAATTAAAAAATAATAATTAAATAAATCATTAATTAATCAAAATAATAATAAAAAATAAAAATAAACCAAAATTAACATCAAAATAAAAATGTTAAAAAAGATCAAAATAAAAGTCAAATAATAAAAAAATCAAATAATAAAAAATAATAAAAAATGATAAAAAATGATAAAAAATGATAAAAAATGATAAAAAATGATAAAAAATAATAAAAAAATAATAATTAGAAATAATAAAAAATAATTAAATAAAAAAATAATTAAATAAAAAAATAATTAAAAAAATAAAAAATAATACAAAATAATACAAAATAATACAAAATAATACAAAATAATACAAAATAATACAAAATAATACAAAATAATACAAAACAATACAAAATAATACAAAATAATACAAAATAATACAAAATAATATAAACTAATACAAAGTAATACAAAATAATAAAAAATGATAAGAAAATAATAAAAAAAAAATAAAAACCAAAATTTAACATGAAAATAAAAATTATATAAAATAAAAATGAACACAATAAAAATAAAAATAAAATTCAAAATATCAAAACATCAAACATCAAAATAAAAAATAAATAAAAGTCAAATAATAAAAAAATTAAAATCAAATAATAATCAAATAATAAAAAAATAAAAATCAAATAATAAAAAATAAATATCAAATAATAAAAAAATCAAATATTAAAAATCAAATAATAAATAAATAAAAATAAATCAATAAAAAATAATAAAAAAAATATAAAAATAATAAGAAAATAATAAAAAATAAAAAAACAATAAAAATCAAAATAATAAAAATTTAACATCAAAATAAAAATAATATTAAATAAAAATAATATAAAATAACAATAAACGAAATAAAAATAAAAATAAAATTTAGCTAATATTAAATAAATTAAAAATTAAAAATAATAATTAATTAAATCATAAATTAATCAAAATAATAATAAAAAATACAAATAAACCAAAATTAACATCAAAATAAAAATTCTATGTAATAAAAATAATACTAAATAAAAATAATATTAAATAAAAATAATATAAAATAAAAATAATATAAAATAAAAATAATATAAAATAAAAATAAACAAAGTAAAAGTGAAAATAAAAATAGCAAAAATCAAGTAATAATAAAAAATCAAAGTAATAACAAAGCAACCAAATATTAACTCCAAACCGATTTTTGTTTTTGTTCTGTGACTATTATTTCCAAAGCAATTCAATTGAAAAAAATTATTCTTATACAATACCCGAATACGGGTGCCCCTTATACAATACCCGTTCTAGTTTTCGATTAACAAGACACCCCCAAATAATAACTGATAACTCCTTTCCTAGTTTAATTATTCTATGGTTTTTACTTCTATAGCTATTCTGTGTCGAAAATTTAAATTGTATGGGCGGAGCCACTCCCCGCTTTCCAATGCCCGTATCTGTTTTATAATAGATGGACCTGGCTAATCAGTTATTCATACTGTTTCATTGTTATACGACAATTAGTTTCAAATCTATTTGATATATAAAAAAAATCGAATTGTATAGACGGTGCCATTCCCTCCTTCCAAAGATCGCTCAAATTTGACTGACGAAGGGGCACGACTCAATTGTAAGTTCGTACGTACCGAGTTCGTACTGATAAGTGATTTATAGACAAAAGTAAAACCGAAAATTTGTGTTCTTGGAAAAGTGCTACGCCCTCGTGGGTAGAAGAAAAATACTTTACATCCTATTTTCATACCTAGTAAATATATAAAAAAAAATTCATTAACATCGTTCAGCCGTTTCGGTGGAGTTCAAACACTAACATAAGGAACGAAACTAAAAATTATAAGTTAAAACGGATTCATAATGAAGAGTGAAGAACCCCAGCCGAAATTTCAACTTAAACTCTTAAGGATTGCATAACGATAACTTTTTACTTTTCCTTATGTAAACTTTTTTCAAAAATTATACTGTTTAAGGGCATTGTATATTGGTAAAGTTGGTTTTGAGAATCGAACCCGATTCTTCAATTTTTAGAAACTTAAATTTTTTTATCATTTTTCTGTTAAAATCTTTCTTAAACTTGCAAAAATTTGTAATTAAAGGTAAACTTTTTCTTTCAAACTCGGTAATCGAACCCTAGTTCTCACTCTAACTAAAAATATTACTAATATTGACGAAAAGCTTTTTTTGAAGAGAAAACTTCTACAGAATTTTTTCATTTCAAATTCAACTGTTTACTAAAAAAATTAAATTTTTACACTTAAAATGCAACTTTTTAAACTTTAAATTAAATTAAAAAAATAAAATAAAAATTCGTTTGTCTAGACAAACTTTTTCTTTCGAACTGTTTCGAAACCTTTCGAAAGTTTCGATTCTTAATTTCAAATCATTATTATGAAAATAATGATTAGTCTTTACAAGAGTATACTTTATAGTTTTAACGCTTCAAAGTCAATTTTTATAAGGATAAAATTCCACTTTGTAAAAGTTAAGTTAAACTTTAACACTTAAAATTAAACTTTTAGATCTACAAATCAAGTTTTTTAAAATTAAAGTTGAACTTTACAAACAAAATTTAGCAATTAAGGAAAAACTTTTTCTTTCGAACTCAGGAATCGAACCTGAGTCATAAAAAATGTGATAAACCTAAACACGAGTACACATTTACAGACTTTAATCACTTCAAAATCAACTGTTCACTAATAGAATTCAACTTTTTAAACTTTCTATTCAATTTAACAGACAAAAATTTCTAAACTTAAGTCTTTCTAAACTTAATTTAAACTCATTATAGCGAAATTTGTGATAAGCCGTTACGAGAGTCTACTTTATAGGTTTTTCACTTCAAAGTTAACTTTTATAAAGATTAAATTCGACTTTCTAAAACGTGAGTACAACTTTTACACATAAAACTTGTTAATTTCAACATTAAATTAAACTTTTGACACTTCAAATTGAATTTATGCAACTTTAAATTGAACTTTACAAACAAATTTTAGCAATTAAGGGGACAATTATTTTTTCGAACTCGGAAATCTAACCCGAGTCATGAAAATTGTGATAAACGTACACACGCGCACACTTTTACAGACTTTTTCACTTCAAATTCAACTGTTTACGTATAAAAATTTTAAATTTTTATTTTTAAAGTTTTAATATTAGATTTGTAATTTTAAAACTTTATATTTTAAATGATAAATTTTAAATGTTAGGTATTTAATGTGCAATTAAATTAAGTTAATGTTCAATTTTAAATATTAATTTTTAAATTTTAATTTGAAATTTAAAATTTGGAAATCTTTAATTTAAATTTTAAGTTTTAAATTATAAATTTCGAACTTTAGATTTTCAATTTTAAATAATAAATTTAATTTTTTTCATACTTTATGCAAAGTTTTTATAAAGCTGGCAACCATGCATTAGTATGAGAACTCTCGAAACAAGTGAGAGAGCTAATTTTTCTTAACAACTCTCAAATCCATTGCTGTTTTTTCTGCTCTGTTTCAACATTTTCAATTTCATTCTGATAAGTTTTTGTAAATTTTTTTTTATGTGTTGATTTAACAATTTAATTTATTTAAATGTAGCTGGCTGCTTGCTTAAATGTTAATTCTTTGGTCTTTGCTGCGAGCAATAAAGTTAGAGAGAAGGTGGCGACGCACAACGGAGGTGTGCCGCTCTGCCAGCGCCAAGCAGCAAGTGCTGCTGAGCGCGAAGCGCCGCATTAATTTTTTTTTGTCCAGCGCTATTTCTTCAGTTTACTTGCGAACGGCAATCCGACTAAAGGCGGCCAAAAACAACGCGTGTTAATTCCATGTTGAATTGATGATTGAACGACGAGTGTTGAAACTAGTTAACTGTTTCAAAATACGCGCGATGTTAATATAATTTTTCTAAACAACATAATAATATTTTCAATTGTAAAGAAATAAAGTTACAAAGTTAATAAGAAAATCTACTAAAAACCGCTAATCGAAAAGACATTGTTTTTGCTTGAAAAACAGCAAATTTCATGCTCTAAAAATTTATGAAAAATTAGCATTTTGTGTGCAAAAAAATTTTTTTTTTGAAAAGTGATGCAAGAAGTTTAAAATTCTTTAAATGCCAACATTTTAATAAAAAATTGCTTAACTGCACTGAAGTTTTGGTAACAATTTGTTAAAAAAAAAATAAAATATTTATATGATGCGTCACAAAAATCAATCAAACTATTCAACATATTTAATTAATTAAGTTGAGCTAATTTTAATAATATTTAGAAACATGGACTAATTTTATGTTGCTGCAATTCTGTTTTATTTTCACTCGTCACGCAGCAGAAACAAAAAAACAAATCATCAATGGAAAATTTTCTGCATTTTTTTTATGTCATTGTCTTTTTTCTATTTTGCCATCTCTTTCTTGCCTTAAATTTTGAACCGGTTTAGTTTTTTATTTTTGCTTTTTTGGAATTTTTGCGAGCGCAAAAAAGGGGCAGCTTCGTTTGCTTACAATTGTGCTGTTGGCCTGAAAGCTACCGCTAAAAGCACAAAATATTTCATGCTCTTGTTGTTGTCAAAAAATTTACACTAATTTTGCTTATGTTGGGACAGGTTTTTTTTAAATGATTCACATGTTTTTTCTTTTTTTCTTTTGGCATTTATAAATATAGCTAAATTCAAATCAGTTTCAAATTTTTAATTAAACTTGATCTTTATTGTCCCAGGCTTTTTATTTGCATGTTTTTTTTTTTTTTTGTATATTTGTATGTATATTTTTTTTTTTTAATAATTGCTCAAAATTTGTTATTTCTTATTTTATAGAATTCTCGTTTTCATTCAAAATATGCCGAATAAGCATGTCTTAATGTAGTTCTGCTAAACATCTTTGTGGAATATCGATATGAATGAGTGTTTCTTTATGTTTGAAAAAAAATATAAATTTTTTCCCTTTTTTTATTTTTGTACTCCCGAGAGAGAACAGGGACTTCAGAGTTATACTTCAGAGTACGTTTGAAAAGCTTAAAAAAATCTCTTTGATATAAAAAATGCTTTTAAAGCATCACTTTGCTCAGAATTGGCTCAACTGTGAGTACATTTCTTATTTCTATTTTCACTTTAAAAAACCGAGAATCGCTTTCGTTATGCCCCTTTAACATAAGCCTAGAGTTATAGACGATTCGTTGCAAATCGGCAGCGATGAAAGTGAAAAAGTTGACGGTACACCGTCAAGTATACTGGCAATTTTTTCGAACTCGAAAAATTGCATTCAATTCTTTACTAATGTAAAAAGGAACTTAGGTACTTGTTCAGAACTGAGGCATGTTTTTAATTTGTCTTCATGTTCGAATCAAAAAATACGCCTTTTGCAAATTATTCTCTTCAGTGAGGAAATCCGCGTGAAAATGTCAACAAAAGTTCTTATCATATTCGAAAACTGTCAAAAATCTGACTGTGGTGCGATGTGTTTCATGTTCGAAAAAAATTTACTCCTATTTTTTTTTAAATAGTTTGTTCGAAAATGGGCTAAGAATGGGTGATTTGCTCGAAAGAGAAGTAAAATCAAGTGAAACAAGCTCAGGACCTTATCTTTTGATTAGATTTAAAATATGTAAAAAAATTAAGAAAGGTTTAACGTGAAACCATTAACTAGCCGGGAATCGAACCCGCGACCTTTACGTTTGCAGACAGACACGCTAACTCTCGTCTACCAAAGTCATGGGAAAATATTCTTAAAGATTTCATTAACATTAAATCATTCGATGGCGTTCATATTCGAAAGCAAAATAAGCCACTCCTCTGCATTTAAACAGCTGATTAAGAACAGATGTCGTTCATTGATGTTTAAAACAATGACTCGGTTTGAAATACCTTCAAATTCTTACTCCGGAAACCTGGAAAGTACGAAAAAAAAAGCTAGTTTCAAAGAGCTCTACTTATCCGTCAAAAGCTGTCACTTATTTGCGATTCTCTACGTGTTCGAAATTTCTCTCTTAGAACCATTATTGTTCTCCAAGTGTCAAGCTACTCTAAAACTATTTGTCAACAACAGTTATACCTCGCAGTGATGTTCTATATTGCGACAAGAACTTATTACTCACATTGTTCGAAAAAAGAACACTTGCAGTTATTGTAACTTCTCAAAGATTAAGTCTTATTATTTTCAACAATTTTATGACTACTGTCTTTTACAACTTTTATTAGTTGTTCTTCAGAGTTGGGACTCGAGTTCGATTCCACATTCTAACTATTTTATGATGACTGTCGTTAACAACTTTCATGAGTTGTTCTTTTGAGTTTGGACTCGAGTTCGATTCCGCAAGTTCGAAAAGCAAAATTAGCTAAGTAGACATTGTTCATAGTAATTAAGTCTACCCTTGATAGAATTATAAGCATCTTCTTTCGATTTATGGTAGGCACTACGACTTGGGCAGCATGTGTGCCATGTTCGAAAATGTAACTCTCACATTAACAGACAGTTTTTGTGCTCAGTTAGAAAATTCGCCTCAACAAGTTTGTATAAAATATTCTTGTGGATGTCAAAAATGCACACCGAGTTCAATTTCTATCTTTTAAGAAATATATGATTATTAAAGATGAAAGGAACTACGACTTGGATAGGATATCTATCATGTTCGAAAGTGAATTTTTCCAATTTGCAGACAATTTTAGTACTTAGATAGCACATTCGTCTTAAAAAGTTTGTAAAAATATTCTTGTGAATGTCAAAAATGCAACTCGGCTTCGATTTCAAAAGTGCGAAAGTTAATTTCTCCAATTCGCAGTCAGCTTTAGTGCTCTGATAGTAAATTCGTCTTAAAAAGTTTGTAAAAATATTCTTGTGATTGTCAAAAATGCAAGCCGAGTTCGATTTCTAGCACTTAAGAAATATATGCCATGTTCTATCATGTTCGAAAATTAAATTCTCCAATTTACAAACAATTTTAGTGCTCAGTTAGCACATTCGCCTTTAAAAGTTTGTAAAAATATGCTTGTTGATTTGGAAAATGCAACTCGGCTTCGAATTCTACCTCTTAAGAAATATTTGGTTATATATGGACGGTATAAACTACGACTTGGCTACGATGTCTATCATGTTCGAAATTGAGTTTGTCCAATTTGCAGGCAATTGAAGTGCTCAGATAGCATATTCGCCTTGAAAAGTTTATATAAAATATTCTTGTGGATGTCAAAAATGCTACCCAGCTTCGATTTCTGCCTCTTAAAAAACAAAAAATTCTCCATTTTGACATAAAAAGGGGACTTCGGTACTGGTACAGAACTTATTTTTTTTGGATCATAACAGCTTTCGTTGTTCATAACGATCATAACGACTCAAAATATGTTGGCAAATAGTAAAGGTTCTATCCTCCCACACTGGAATATTGTAGTCCTTTGTTAGTTAATTCATCTCAAAAAGCCATAAAAGTAACTTGAAGTAGTGTATAACATCTATCGATGATTTATACTCGATCTTTTTTATTTTCGAAAGTGAATCTCAGAGAGTAGAAATTGTTTTGGAAAGTTTTTACAAAAAGATTAGAAAGTGGGTGGGAATCGAACCTGAAACCCAAAGGTTTGCAGTCGGACACGCTAACACTCGACTACCAAGACCTTTAAGAAATATGTTAGGAGATGTTAATAAAATTCAATTGTGCTACTGCAGTTCCATGGTTCGATGCCCTTCATGTTCGAAAGAAAATAATCTCATCCTCCTCTGCATTTAGTGCATTAAGTGTTCCTCCGTCCTACGACGGTTTGGAACACTTAGAGCAAAAAATACGCTAGAAATTTATTCGATATCCGCGCACATAACTTTTTGTTTTTAATAAATTTTCTGTGCATACTTTTAGGCTAACATTTTTTTCGTACACTATAAGTTGAAAAGTTTGAAAGCACTGTAATAGCTATGTAGCAATAAAGTTTGAGCGATATTAGATGCGGAGCGTGACGTTTGTCTTCTATGCATTCAAGAATATAAAAACAAAACAAACAAATTGGCCATTTCAGCCCTTGAAAGGACTTTGACCGAGCTTCTAATGTTCAATTATGTTGTGTGTGTTATTAAATGTTTGAACACAATTGACCGAGAACTGGACCTACATGTTTTATGCCGACTCCGAACGGCTAAAGTTCATGTTCTCAAGAAGCTTTACATGGCATTATTTACTCTCTGAGGTTTGCCATTGTCTGCAGAGAGGTGGTGACCGATCAGAAAATTTTTATTGAAAAAAACTTTACGCCGCGGCTGGGGATCGAACACGGGCTCCGACCATGCTAAACCACACACTTAACCTGCATGCCATGGCCACCATTCAAGAATATAATTTACATAATATTTGAAATATAGCGTTAAGATATTTTAAACAAAATGCTTCAAAGTTGCTCTAAATGGCAATTTTTCATTCAAATTTTTGAACGCGACCAAGTTCTTGTAAGTTTCTAAGTACCTTTTTAATACCTTCAGATAAGAGTTCAGATTATAAAAAAAGCTTTCTTATTAATTTTTGGCTTCCTTTGTATGCCTTAAAATCTCGCCATTGAATTTTTTCCGCCTCCAACTTCAAATTCGTCATTTATATATATTTAAATAACTTTCTTGCAAATAAATTTAAAAACGGAAGAAGTGCATTTTATGCTCTTAGGGTAAACATATTTGCTGCTCTGAGCAGCATTGAAGAGCGCTGTGAGCGCTGGTTTAAACATGCATAAAACAAAACATAAAAAAGAAGAAAAAATAATAAAAAAGACTTAACAAAAAAGAAGCAGCAGCGCCATCAGCCAACCAACCGTTCGTTCATTGCTATTTTTCTTAACTTGGCTTGTTCACTGCAAGCGTCATTTGCAGAATTCGAGGGTAACAGCGCGGTAACGGGTTAGCACGCAAGCGCCGCAAATGCTCTTTTGATATCATGTCTAACGTTTCCACTTTTTTTTTATTGTGCGAATTTTTTTCTATTAGTTTACATTTTTTATTTTCTTCTTTTTTTTTTTTGCACCACTTGGCCAATACCAAAATATATGCTGCTGCAGCCTGCCAGCCAGTCAGCCACTCATTCAGTCACTCGTCTTGTTTTGCCTTGTTTGCAAAAATTATGTGAATTTGCAAAGAAATTTGTTTTGTCTAAGTTTTGTCGTTGTTGTAGTTTTGTATTTTGTCCTAATGTTTCTTTTTTTTGTGTTTTCTTAATGACCAACATAAATGCCGCTCGTAGATGTTATCCAGACACCAACGTGGTTAAATGAGCTTTTAAGCTAGTAGCTTATGTGAGAAAAAAATAAGTTCATTGAGCATGATCGCGATGGCATAAAACTAAAATAAAAATAAAATAAAATAGGAAGAACGGTGGGCATAAAAACGAAGTCGACATAAGTCACGAACATGTTGTGGAAAAGTACTGAGTTGTTTAAGACATGTGTATAGAATGTGGTAGAAATTTAAAAGTAGTGAAAATAAAACCTTGCAAAAGTCTTGAATGAATAAAAGGAAGGAAGGAAGTAACGAAGGAAGCAAAGCAGAAATGGCTAAATTAATGAAGCAATTAATTAATTGGAAAATTTTCTTTCTGCCACATAATCTTTGCAACCAAGTTTGTATTGCTAGTAACTCTTTTTGTGGGTTTCGGCATTTTTTCAACAAGAAATACACGGAAGTTGAACGAAAATAAAAATTACCTAGTACCTACCTAGGTTTCTTTAAACGGTGCACAAATATTTCACTTGTGAAAACTTTTTATCCTCTCTCAATTCTCTGGATCATCTACGCAATTTTGGATACTTAAGCTCTTAATACAAGTACTACTATTTGTAGATTTCAAGGCGTTACACGATCTGACTCCACCAGCTTTAGTATTTCCCAGGTACATTCGGGCATCTTACTTAGCCCATTTCTACAGTATTGCTTTGATGTCTAACAAAACCTTGCAATACCGAGATAGTTACCTCTAAATTGTGGAATAATCTGCCTGCGGTGGGTTTCCCCGGCAGTTTTGACCTGTGTTAATTTGAAACAAGTAACTGTGATCGTAACTGTGCCGATCGTACTCGTGTGTGCTTAGTGTGTGTCGTGCGAGCTCACGAATCCCGAGTTTAAACCTCACCTCAGGCAAAAGTTTTTTTCAATAGAATTATGTTTTTCTATTCGGCCGTCACTCCTCTGCAGATTCGAGTCAAACCTCAGAGAGTAAGCAATGCCATAGAAAGCTTCTTGAGAACATGCATTTAAAACGTTCGGAGTCTGCATTACACTTGCAGGTTCAGTTCTCGGTTCATTCAGCGGCTGAAATGGCCAATTTGTCGATCACCGTCACTTCTCATTTTTCCCACCCTCCAATTATTACCCATATTTTGAATCTTCTTCGCACACTTCTTCGAACAGAAAGCTTTGTTTTCAAAGCTTTTTGGAAAATTCAAATTTTTTTAAAACACTTTTAATTAAAAAAGCTTTTATTTTAACTAAAAAAGCTTTTGCATTAAAAAGCTCTTCCGAAAATCGCCTTTTAAACTAAAGCCTTTTGAAACACAAAGTTTTTTAAAAACTAATATATAAGTTTTATATAAAGCTTTTTCATAAGCTCTTGAAAGAATTTTTCAAAAGCTTTTTAATGAAAGCTTTTCAAACATTTTTTAAACATTTAGAAAGAAAACTTAAGTGCTTTTACATAAAGCTGTTCAAAAAGTTTTTCGAAAGACTATTCAAAAACGTAACACTTTAATTAATTTAAGAAAGTTTTTCAAAAAGCTTTTTACATAAGTGTTTGTATGAAGCTTTTTCACAAGCTGTTCAATTGATTCTTTTTCAATAGCTTTTCCAAAAATCCTTTGTTAAAAGCTTTTCTAGAATGTTTTTGAAGTTTTTCACAGAAACTTGAAACTTGAACTTCAAAAAATGTTCACAGAAAGCTTTTGGAAGCCTTTTAAAAAGCTTCTTAAGCATTATAAAAAAAAGCGATGAAAGCCTTTAAATTAAGCTTTTAAAGAAGTTTTTCGAAAGACTTAAGAAAGCTATTCAAAAACGCAACATCTAAGTTAACTTTCAATGGATGCTTTTCCAAAAGCTTCTCAAAAGTTTTAACTTTTTGAAAAATTTTTCATAGAACCTGAAACTTAAAAGAGGTTTTCACAGAAATTTTACAGATTTGCAGATAAAGGTTTGCAGATATCATTTTCAAACACTTTTTTAAACATTTTGAAGAAAACTCTTGAGTGCTTTTAAATTAAGCTTTAATATAAAGCATTGGAAGCTTTAAAATTAATCTGTTAAAAAATTTTTCGCTGCACTGAAATAAGCTATTTAAAACCTAAATGCTAAGTTAACTTAAAAAAGTTTTTCAAAAAGCTTTTTACTTATGTTTTAATATAAAGTTCTTTCAAAAGTTTTTCAATGGATTTCTTAAAAGCTTTTCAATTCATGTTTTTTTAAAGTTTTTCACAAAAACCTGAAACTGAAACTTAAAAATTTAGCATAGAAATCTGACAAATTTACAGATAAACGTTAAAAAACTTTTTGCCGAAAGCCTTTTCAAAAAATTTTTAAAAATTTTAAAGAAAGCTCCTGAGAGCTTTTAAAATAAAGCGTTAAAGCCTTAAAGAGTTTGTTGAAAGACTTTAGAAGAAAGAGTTTCAAAACCGTAACATTTCAGTTTTTCAAAAGATTTTTATTTTAAGTTTTTGATTAAAATAAAAATACATAGAATTGAAAAAAGTTTTTAACCGATTTGTTAATGATAACAAATTCTTTGATCAGATCAGCTGTTCTCAGTTAAGAACAGTAACTTCTAATGGGTTAGTTAATGTTTTTCAAAACTTTTTAAATCAACCTTTTCAAAAGCTTCTTCGAAATACAATTTTTTAAAAGAAAACTTTTTCATAAGTTTTTGTGGACTAATTTCAAAAAGCTTTTTGTCAAAAGCTTTATCAAAGCTCCATAAAAAAGCTTTTCATATAAAGTTTTATATAATTTTCAAAATTTTTGAATATAAACATTTTTTACCTAAAGTCTATTTTTACAATTCAAAAGCTCAAAGCTTTTTTCATCAGCTGCAAATTTTTTTATAAAATTTAAAAACGAAAGTTTTTTAAAACTTCAGAAAGTTTTTCTTGAAGCTTTTATCATAAATATTAATATAATCGACAGCTCACACAAAGCTTTCGAGGATCACACAACACTTTCGAAAAAAAAAAATAATTTGGCCATTTCAGCCCTTGAAAAGACTTTGACCGAGCTTCTTATGATCAATTCAAATCGAACACTTTCGAAGCACACACAAATCTCTAAAAAGCTTTCAAAAAGCTCGTAAAAGCTATTTTGTAGTTCGTATCATATGACAAAATATGTTTTATTAAACAGTCATTGTAATTGTTAAGTATTGAAAATAAATAGCACTCAAGTGCTTTAAAAGCTTCTTTTTAGCTGCCAAAAGCTCTCATACAGCTCTCGACAGCTTACATAAAACTTTTGAAGTACATACCAATCTTTCGAAGCATACACAAATCTCTAGAAAGTTTTCAAAATGCTCTTGAAAGCTTTCTTATATAACTATCATATGATATAATGAAGCAGAGTCTTTGTAAACTCATTTTTGGCCTTAAAGCTTTTAGGGAAAATTGTATAAAGTTTGAAAAATTACAGTTCAAAAAACATTTCGTATAAAAATTTATAAAATATTTAAATTTAAATTTATAATTTTAAAATTCCTTCGCAAATTTTCTATAACAAACACCTTAGAGCTTCCACACTCAAAACGTGTTGTTGTTAACGCATTTAAGTTTTGCTGCTGCTGCCCCCAAAGAGTGAGTCGGCCGCATACCAATTGAAATTCTTTGGCGAACTAAAAATAAACACGCAAAAAACTTTAGTTTTCTTGCTGTTGTTTTTGTTGTTGAATTCTGCGATATCGTCTGCATACCATTTTTTTCCTGAGCACTTTGAGCGTACACCACAACACCCAAACGATCTTCGCTTTTTCCCGCTACCAAAACCAAAATCAATTCAAACACTGTCGACATTTAGACGATCGCGAGTATAAAGATTATGACGACATCGCGCCTAGTGCGTGTTTAAAAGAGCGACGTATGTGTTTCGTACCGCAAGTAACCTAACCAGTGTTCGAAATGAGCACAAATGCAGCTCATGTCTACCCACACACACATTGACTTATACTCTTAAAAAATACTTAGCTTTTGCTTGCATCCACCTGTTGTAGCGTCTAAATGTTGTGCATTTCGAACTACTGCGCTGATGATGCCACAGCCTTTTCTTGACTTTTTTCGCTTGAATTTTAATTTTTTGTAACTGCGTCTGAATTTTTTTCCAGACATGTGTTGAACTATTCATTGTAATGTTTAATAGACTCTGAGACGCTGCAGTTGTATGTGTGTTTTTTCTAAATAAACGACATAAAATCACGTACAACTACTGCGCCGTTTTTGGTTAAAGGCGCCCAACTCTTTTGTTACACGATTCTTTTTTGTCCTGAGCTTTTTTTATATTAATGTCTTATGTTCATACTGCTTTATTATTTATAATAATTATTGCTTTTATAATTGAAACAAGGTCTCGTTTGCCTTATTTGTCAGATTCAGAGCGAAGCAGTTTTTGTGAAGCATTTATTAATTGTCTTAAGCTCTCTGATGTCCAAAAATGGTTTAATTAAATTTGTTCGAAAATTTTGGTTTTGGGTTATTATAGCCCAAGCCATATGGGCATAGCAGTGCTTTTCTTTGTATTGTTTGTGTAAACTATAAAAAATACACTGTTTTGTTTTTTTTTTTTTTTGTATATAAAAAATCGGGGTGACATCACTATCGATTCTGAATTTAATGACAATTATTTTTTATATTATATATTATTAAAAGAAAAATTTAATCAGCAATATTTCTCATTCAAGCTGTTTCTTAAATAACGTTAACGAAAAATCAATAAAAAGTTAACTTGCGTTGCAATTAACATATATTTCTCGCAAATAAAATATGTTTGAATGTAACAACTTATGTTTGAATGTATAAGTCGCAATGATGTAGATTCTCCGAGAAAAAATACAATTTTTACGAACAAAAGGCAATATTGATTTCTCAATCAAGCTCTTAAATAACGTTTACGAAAAATCAATAAAAAGTTAACTTCCGTTACAATAAACATATATTTCTCGCAAATAAAATGCGTTTGAGTGTAACAACTTATGTTTGAATGTATAAGTCGAAATGCTGTAGATTGTTCAAGAAAAATACGATTTGTAGAAAAAAAGTATTGTTTGATATAAAACTAAGTACACATAAAGTGTGCATGAATTTATTTGTCATTCTCATTTCTTTTTTCACCATTTTTTATAGCTTCTGGAGAACAAAAAGCAATTTATATTTCTCATTCAAGCTGTTTCTAAAATAACGTTTACGAAAAATCAATAAAAAGTTAACTTGCGTTGCAATTACCATATATTTCTCGCAAATAAAATATGTTTGAGTGTAACAACTTATGTTTGAATGTATAAGTCGATTCTTCAAGAAAAATACGATTTGTAGAAAAAAAGTATTGTTTGATATAAAACTTAGTACACATAAAGTTTGCATGAATTTATTTGTCATTCTCCTTTCTTTTTTCACCTTTTTTTATAGATTCTGGAGCACAAAAAGCAATTTATATTTCTCATTCAAGCTGTTTCTTAAACAACGTTTACGAAAAATCAATAAAAAGTTAACTTGCGTTGCAATTACCATATATTTCTCGCAAATAAAAAATGTTTGAGTGTAACAACCTATGTTTGGGAGTTGTAAAATTGTGTTTAGTTGTTAATCATGTTTCTTTTTATAACTTAAATTATCAATAATTCAAAACATTGTTCCAATAGTTCGTTATTCCATACAAACATTTATATGTTTGGCAGTTTGAATTAGTTATTTGTAACTTGCAATGGTTTGAGAAATATTTGCATAAGACAGCCAGAGAATAGCTTTTACAAGCTTATTCATCAAGTTTTATCTGAGTAAATTTCGTACACATCAAATAGAATTTGTATTTAACATAAATAAAATATGTTTGGCAAATTGGCATTCTTATTAATAACATGCTTTAATTGCCGAACAATTCAAATAAGGCAGCCAGGAAACTGCTTTTGCAAGCTTTTGCATCAGTCTTAGTTAACGAATTGTAAGGATATCAAATATATATTTATTTTACACAAATATAATATGTTTGACAGTTTGGCTTGTTTGTTTGTAACATGATATGGTTGCCAAAAAAATCGCATAAGACATCCTGGTAAATATGCTTTTGCAAGCTTATTTATCAGACTTACTTCGAATAAAATTTTATTATTATTAAACAGATATTTATTTTACACATATATAATATGTTTGGCAGTTTGATTTGTTTGCTTGCAACATTCTATGTAGCTGAAAAGTTCCCAGTAGATAACCCCAAAATTGTTTTTGCAAGCTTGTCCATCATCTTTCTTTCGATAAAATTTTGTATATTTCAAATATATTTTTATTCCTCACAAACATAATATGTTTGGTAATTTGGTTCCTTTATTTGTAACATGCTATGTTTGCCGAAAAATTCGCACTAGACAGCCAGAAAATTGCTTTTGCCAGTTTGTCTATAATTATTATTTGATAAAATTTTGTACAAATCAAATATATTTTTTTTTCTCACAAATATGATATGTTTGACAGTTTGTCTTGCTTGTTTGTAACATGCTATTTACTGGCGAAAAATTCACATTAGATAGCCAGGGGAATAGCTGTTGCAAGCTAATCCATCAGTCTTAGTTTAATTAAAATTTTATTATTATCAAACAGATATTTATTTTACACAAATATAATACGTTTGGTAGTTTGATTTGTTTGTTTGCAACATGCTATGATTGCCGAAAAGTTCCCAGTAGATAACCCCAAAATTGTTTTTGCAAGCTTGTCCATCATGTTTAATTCGATCAAATTTTATACATATCAAATATATTTGTATTTCTCACAAATATAATATGTTTGACAGTTTAGCTTGTTTGTTTGTAACATGCTATTTTTTGTTGAAAAATTCACATTAGATAGCCACGCGAATTGCTTTTGCAAGCTTATTCATCAGCCTTAGCTTGATAAAAATTGTATTATTATCAAATAGATAGTTATTTTACACAATTATAATATGTTTGGCAGTTTGATTTGCATGGTTACAACATGCTGTGATGCCGAAAAGTCCATTATATAGCAAATGGAATTGTTTTTGCGAGCTTTTTCATCAGCCTTAGTTTGATTGAAATTTTTAGATATCAAGAAGATATTTCTTTTACGCAAATATAATTTGTTTGGCAGTTTGGTTTGTTTATTTGTAACATGCTATGTTTGTCGAAAAATTCAAATCAGACAGTCTGAGAATTGCTTATGCAAGCTAATCCTTCATTCGTAGTTTAATAAAAATTTTCAAATATCAAATAGATGTTTATTTTACACAAATATAATATGTTTGGTTTGATTTATTTGTTTGCAACATGCTATGGTTGCCGAATAATTCGCATTAGAAAGTCAGAGAAATGCTTTTCCAAGCTTTTCATCCATCAACTTGCATTTCTCTGAAAAACTAGCATTTATTACATTTGACAGAAAGTTATCTTAAAATTTCTTGACAAATGCTTACGACTAAAAATTTGGTCACTAAAATTTCTTCATATCGAAAAATTTTAAATCTTTTTCTATAAAATCCTTTGTTGTTAAAAATTAATTTATCATATTAAAAGTTCTATTACGTTTTAACGACGCAAAATGATAACAATCTTGTCTATCAATAGATAGTCACCTTTTTATTTTTAATCGATAAGATAACAGTTTAAATTTAAAATTGCACTATCTATAAATCAGATAAGAATTCAAAAGCAATATTTTATCAATACTTGAAATATTTTATTGAAAAAAAAGCGCAACAAGCAATATTTTTGTATGCACAGCATCGATAAACTGAAGTTTTTATTGTGATGGTATAGGAGGTAGCCATAAAATTTTAGATTTTTGAGCATTCATTTTTTTTTTTTTGAGCTTAAGAATCGCTGACAATAAAAAGCTTATCGTCTACTAAACGTGTTTTCAATTAAATGATAAAAATATATGATTTCAAAATTGATTTAATTTCGAAATTAAATATATATTAAATATTTAAACTAAAATACTTTATGAAACTTTATGAAATTATCCTGTGAATTGATTGATTCTGCATTCATTCCGCTAATTAGAAAGCTTTTCATTCGAATGTTAAGGAAACTTTCACCCGTTTTTACTTCTGAATGCAGAATATTATAAATTAAAATGAACATCAAACATATTCAAGAAAAAACCCTAAGCATTTCCTTAGGTGTTAAAAGCAAATGCAATGTCTTTAAAGCAAAAACTTGAAATGAAATATGAAAATATCATTAAAATTCTATTTGCTGCTTGGGTTATAAGCATTTGCTTGCAGAAAAAGCAATTTCTTAAGTTTTAATTTATGTTCAGTTTAAGCAGTTGCAACATTTTAAGAATTTTCTGTACTTTCCTAAGCATTTTCTTGGTTTATTCATTCGTTCATAACCAAAAGCTTTAAAAACGAATGATAAAGTTCAAGAAAATACTGTCTGGTGCTTGATATACAAGCGATTGCTTGCATAAAAAGCAAATGTTTGAGTTTTGATTGCTATTATTTTGTAGCATTTGCTTGAAAATTTGAAGTAAAAGCAATTGCTAAGATTTTATTGCTCAGGCGCAATGCGTACTAGAGTGAATAAATTCAAAAATGATAGCTTGAAAAACTTTAAGCATTTTCCTAGCTAACAAAACTAAATTTATGAAACAAAAGCTTAAAAAAGACAAGTAAAAGACCATCAAAATACACCTAGCTGCTTGTTATGTAAGAAATTGCTTGCAGAAAAAGAAATTTTTTGCGTTTTTATTCATATTATATTTAAGCACTTGCTTGAAAAATTTCAAGCTAATGCTTTTGCGTACGTTTTGTGTATAAATTGAAGCAGGAAAAGCTTGACAAGTAAAAGATCATCAAAATACACTTCGCTGCTTGTTATATTAAAAATTGCTTGCAGAAAAAGCACTTGTTTGAGTTTTAATTCATATTATATTTAAGCATTTGCTAAAAACATGTCAAGAAAAAGCTTTTGCTTACGTTTTGTGCATAAATTGAAGCAAGGTAGCTGGAGTAATGCTTGGTAATATCTAAACTACCAAAAACAATTGCTTGATAACTTGAATGATAACTAAAGAAATTTTTAGCATTATCTTAGCAAACAAACTCAAATTCAAAAGATTGAAGAAAACAAGTAAAAGTTTATGAAAATACACTCCGTTGGTTGTTATATAAGAATTGCAATTTTTTGAGCTTTTATTCACATTATATTTAAGCATTTGCTTGTAAAATTTCAAGTAAAAGCTTTTGCTTAAGTTTTGTACATAAATTGAAGCATGGCAGCTTGGATAGTGTTTAATAATATTTTAACTACCAAAAGCAATTACTTCATATCTTGAATGACAACTAGAAAAATTAGAAGCATTATCTAAGTTAAAAAATCAAAAATATCAAGCAAAAGCTTTAGAAAAATAAGTAAAATGTAATCAAAATACAATTCGCTGCTTGTGAGGTTGAAAATTGCTTGCAGAAAAAGCAAACATTTAAGTTTTTATGCATATTATATTTAAGCATTTGCTTAAAATATGTTAAGTAAAAGATTTTGCTTACGTTTCGTGCATAACTTGAAGCCTGGCAGCTTTAAATAGGCTTAGAAATTGCTTAGGTAGAAAAAGCAATTGCTTGATAGTGATTGAATCATACGTTTATAAGCAAAAGCTTGTGAAAAAAGAAAAAAATAGCATCAACGCTTTACTGTGCGAAGTAAACACAATTGCTTGATGTTTTATTCATCTTATATTTAAGCATGATCTTAAAAATATCAAGCAAAAGCATTAATGGAGGATGTCTGAGTTTTAATAACATTATATATTTTTTTAACGTGTGCCATTAGCTTGTTTAGCACTTGAAAAAAGTGCTTCTGTGCTCTATAGTGCCATAAATTATGCGCTTATCTCTTAGATAAGAGAGTGTTGGGCCAGCTTTATTGATATATAATTAAATCAGCCAATATCTCAATAACTGACGCACAAACAGTAATCATGCCACAATCAATCAATCAGCCCATCAATCCATTAAAATATTCTGCTCATCATGAGCCGCTAAAGCAAACTTGCATCGATATCAATAACAAAATATTTATGCTAATATTTTCTCAATTCATTAACAACTTTTAGAGAACGCACAAAAATTTTCCACAGAACTTTGCTGCGCTCAAAGTCTAGCCTACCAACACTTAAATCATCATCATACAAAAGACAAACTTGTACAAATATTTGGCAAACAGCGAAACCTTTAAGTTGCACCAATATAACTGCCCCCATACTTGTATGAGTTCTCTTAGTTTGTTCTGACGATAAGGTTTTTGGACAGTTTTTTTTTTTTTTTTTTGGCACACATTGAGTAAACGCACAGACACGTTGGCTTGCTTAATATTTTAATACTCTATATTTTTGTGCCTGACACAGAAACTGACACATGAATTCGCTCAAATATTTACACATAAATTTTGCGAATACAAATATTGATAAGCGGTGACTAGCAGCTAGTTGAACTTGCGGTTGCTGCAGCACTGCTAGCTATTCTAAGCTTCAGCTCTAATCATTGAAAGTAATGTTTATTTCGCATAATAATGCTAATAAAAAAAATTACTGCGTAGGCTGGAAATATTCCATCAAAAGTTCATTTTAGTTGGGCGATTTTTTTTTTGCAAAGAACTGCATTTCCTTCCTCTTAAATTGAGGTTAACGCATTCTTTAGTTTTAAGCTTAAAGCTTTTAATGTTATATGAAAAAAAAAAACGCCTAAATGGCTAGTAGACGCTTATAATTAAGCATGTTAATTACCGCTAAAACATTTTAGCTATTCTTGAGCTCGTTAATTTTGAAGGTCACGTGACTTCCATCTAATTAACTCTGCGTCTATTATTGCTCATAAATAATGACACTTAAGCGCTGTACTAGGTGCTCTGCATAACGTAACTTAGTTGTTCTTGATACAGGTTTTTTTTTTTGAATTGGCAATGTTTTGGTTTTTTTGTTTTTTTAATGCTGTTGTTACTGTTTCTTGCCGTTGGCTACATCAAGTTGTCTTTTATAAGTAACGTTTTAAAGTTAACAATTTAATAACCATGAACTTTTAGATTTTTGCAACTTGGTTAAAAATTTGCTCAGTAAATCGCTGACTCAAATAACAGGCAAATTAAGCGATTTTTTCTTAATTGATTTCAATACTGTTTAAAAATTAAATGGAACTTAAACACTTAATAGTGATAATAGCCTTTCAAACATAAAATTAAAAGTTTATTTTATTTTTAATTTTATGTTTGTATATTCAATACTAGCCTTAACTAAAAACCTTGATTACAAAAAAAAATTATATTAATTTGTCATGTCCTTCGTACTTAATAATAAATTTAAATACATTTCAACAGGATATAAACGTGACTTGACTACAGACGGCTTCTCTTCTTTTTAAAAATATGTTGATCCTCTTAATTCTAAAAACCTACAATTATTAGAGTTCATCTTTTTGCTTATGCTTCGTGAAAAAAACTAAAATTCAATAAAAAATTATATAAAAAACATTTCAAAATAGTATGTTGAAAATTTAAAAAAAATAATAAACTTATATTATTAAAAATACTATAGAAATAATATAAAAATAATTAAAAATAATATAAAAATAATATAAAAATAATATAAAAATAACATAAAAATAATATAAAAATAATATAAAAATAATATAAAAATAATATAAAAATAATACAAAAATTAAATAAAAATAATATAAAAATAAATAAAAATAATATAAAAATTATATAAAAATAATATTAAAATTATATAAAAATAATATAAAAATAATATAAAAATAATATAAAAATAATAAAAAATAATATTAAAAAAATATTAAAATTGAATAAAAATAATTTTAAATTATTTAAATCAAAATATATAAAAATTAGCAGATATTTAAGTCATATCAAAAAAAATATTTCTTAAATAATATTTAAAGAAATAATATAAAAAATAATGTATAAAATAAATAATATCAAAGTTATATAAAAAAAAATATAAAAAATAATATAAAAAATTATATAAAAAATAGATAAAAATAATATTAACAAATATACAAAAGTTATATAAAAATAATATTAAAAGTAATATTTAAAATAATATCGAAAGTATTATTAAAAAAAAATATTAAAAATACATAATACTAAAAGTAATATTAAAAATAATATTAAAACTAATATTAAAAATAATGTTAAAAATAATATTAAAAAAAATATAAAAAAAATTGTTAATTATATTTAAAATAATAGTAAATAATATTAAAAATTATGCAAAAAATTATACAAAAAATGGTGGTTAAATCGAATCCCACTTACGGTAAAGTTCTTTTTAATGAAAAAATTTTCTGATCGGTCACCACCTATCTCTCTGCAGACAACCTCAGAAAGTAAATAATGTCATGTAAAGCTTCTTGAGAATATGAATTTAAGCTGTTCGGAGTCGGCATAAAACATGTAGGTCCAGTTCTCGTTCAATTATGTACAAACATTTAATAACACACACAACACAATTGATCAGAATTTTATACTCGGTCAAAGTTCCTTAAAGTAAATAAAGTAAATAAATTTCAAAAAATTTGAAATATAGTAAAAAATAATAAAACACTTAATTTCAAAATTATAATTATAAAATAAAATATTTTAAAAGGAATATAAAAATAATATAAAAAAATATAAAAAAATATAAAAAAATATAAAAAAATAAAAAAAAATTAAAAATAATATTAAAAAATATAGAAAATAATATTAACAAATATAAAACAATAATATTTAAAAATATACATTAATATAAGAATAAAAATAAACAAATAATTATATAAAAACTACAAAAATATTTTTAAATATAAAGTGAAAAAAAATAATATAAACAAAAACAAAAATACTAATTATGTAAAAAATAATAAAAAAGTATATAAAATATTTTAAAAATCATACAAATATACTAAAATTTAATTTGGTATACTTTGTACCAAATACTACAAAAGCAATATAAAATAAATAAAAAATAAATAATATCAATATAATTTTAGTACAAAAGAGAAAATAAAAATTTATTTTCTCTTATTGTAAGAAAGAAGAGAAAAAGAAGAAAAGAAAACAAGTAAAAAATAAAATAAAACATGAAATAAAAAATTATATAAAAAATAACACTAAAATTAAACTATGTTAAGCATAGTTATATAAAAAATAATGCAAAAAATTTACAAAAAATAATAAAAATTATAATAATAAATAAAATTTAAAAACAAATATAAATAAATTAATGAAAAAAATAATATTATATTTCATATTAAAATAAAAAAAATATAAAAATAATAACATAACAAAATGTACAAGTAATATTAAAAATAGTGCAAAAAGACTAGAGTTCGACAGTGGCCGAAATTCGACCTTTTCATAACATTATCTGCTGATTCGATACAAAATTAATGTGAAAAACAAATTTTCTTCATAAAATTTAGCAAAAAAAAAAAAATCTTTTTAAAATAGTTGGTGGACTCCTTCTCCGCACTCTGATTCATTTAAAACAAAAATTATCAAAATCGGTTTAAAAAATACGTGGGAAAATAGTTCTTGACTGTTATCCCTACGCCTATTTATATATAGATTCCTAAAATTAAAAATGTAATAAGAGAAAATAAAGCAAAAAAAATATGGATGAAATATATAAAAAAAAATAATACCAAAAATAATATAAATATATTGTAAACAATTTTTTCATATAAATAACAAATTGAATGTAAAAAACAGTACTTATATATATTATATAAATGCAATAGTTTTTGATTGCCTGGCCTGTTTATGAAATATTAAAATTCCTGTTGGCTTTGGTTTAAAGCTATTTTAAACCAACTTGCGCATTTGAATTTAAACTTTTGGCAAAAATCTATTTAAACGCATTTTAAATAGTTTTTTTATTGCTCTAGTTAAACGTCTTTCTTAACCCTACATTAACTTCTAAAAGCTTAAACTAGTTAAAAATAGCTCGTAAGACTTTGGTGTACCAAGTTCACTGCGTACTTAATTTTTAATTCACATTCATTCAGTTTTTAATTTCGATAGAGAAGAATAAAATAAAAACCTGACTGTTATTAGTTTCGACATAAAAAAATCTTCAAGTAACGACGGCTTTTACCTCTTCAAATTTCTATTTACTTTCCTCTTATCTATACTATCATTTGAAGTTTGGAAAGACTTCTGTTCAGATATACATGAAATTCTTGATTCAATGCCTTAAAAAATGGAAAAGTGTTAAAACATTACATTCAATGTTCTTAATGGCGTTTAAGGGAATAAAAATTAATACAACTTTGTTATGTCTTTTACGAAGAAGGGACTTCAAACCTCTGATTTTTCATAAATCGTAACAATCCAATGTATAAGTATTTAAATTCGTTATAACGGAATTGAAAACTTTGCGATATATACACTATTTTGAATTATATAAGTTCTTTTTTCATATATGCCTTTTAAAGCAAAATCGCAATTCACAATAGGCAATATGTTTTTAATTACGGTATTACATAATTGAAAACTTTTGCAATATAAGTTGTTTTTCTTTCAATTTAATAAACAGCTGTTAAATTTTTTATTTAAAAGTCATTTCTCTCTAGTGTACAGACCAAATTTCCAATTTGTTTTTGATTGCGTTATAACGGAATTGAAAACTTTGTAAAATTCACTATATTTTGAAGTAAATAAACGCTTATATGTGAAATATGGTATGAAAAGCAAAGTTATCAGTCCGTCCAGTTTAATTGCGTTATAACGTAGTTAAAAATATTCGAAATTTAAGTTGTTTTTTATTAATATTACCTAAAAACTGCTCTATTTTTTGTTTTAATGACATTGCATGCTATTGGAAAGTCAAAATTGTGAATTTGTTTTTAAATGCGTTATAACGGAATTGAAAACATTGTGAAATTCACTATATTTTTAATTAAATAAACGCTAATGTGCGAATTATGACTTTTAAAGCAAAGCTACCATCCAAAAGATGCAATATGCTTTGAATTACGTTATACGTTACGTTACGAAATTGAAAACATTAAAAAATCTTCTTTATTTTTAATTAAATAAACGCTAATGCGCAAATTATGACTTGTTTATCTGAATAACTATTAATATTACCTGAAAACTGCTCTATTTATTGTTCTAATGACATTGCATGCTATTGGAAAGTCAAAAATGTGAATTTGTTTTTAAATGCGTTATAACGGAATTGAAAACTTTGTGAAATTCACTATATTTTTAATTAAATAAACGCTAATGTGCCAATTATGACTTTTAAAGCAAAGTTACCAGCCAAATGATGCAATATGTTTTAAATTACGTTATACCGGAATTGAAAACATTAAAAAGTCTTCTTTATGTTTTATTAAATAAACGCTTATGCGTAAATTATGACTTGTTTTGTAAAGTTCCTAATCAAAATACACAATATGTTTTTAATTGCGTTATAACGGAGTTGAAAACTTTGTTTAATCTACACTTATTTTGAATTAAAGAAGTGCTGATGTATTAAATATGAATTGTTAAGCAAAGTTATCATTCAAAATATGCAATATGTTTTTTATTACGTTATAAAAGATTTGTAAAATGTGCGAAATCTACGCTATTTTTATTTAAATAAACGCTTTACTGCAAATTATGACTTGCTTTGTAAAGTCCCTTATAAAAATAGACAATTTATTTTTAAATGCGTTATAACGGAATTGAAAACTTCTGCAATTTAAGTGTAATTATGACTGAATATGCTATACTTATTATTTAAAAACCTTAAATTGCTGATTATATTGAAAAGAGTCAACTTGTTTTTAATTGCGTTATAACGGAATTGAAAACATGTGGTATATAAATTTACTTAAACCTTGGCCTAAAAACAAACTTCTAAAAAATGTAACAAAAAAAAAATTATATATGATAAACGCTTTAAATAACAAGTTTGATGCTATGATGATGATGATGATGCTTCTTCCTTTGCTTTTTCAAGCCCTCTTTTACAAGCTATAGTTTTTTCAGAAGAGTCAGTCACATGATATTTTGCCCGAACAACATTTTCTGACTTCTTATGAACTTCACTTGTGACCATGATTTATCTCATTCATTAGTTCATTCTCACTTATTACTGTTTAAAATTACTTGCATACGTGAAACTTTAGCCGGAATTCAGGGTCAGTTTGTATGATTAAAAATAAATAAATAAAATGTTATTTAAAGATATACAAGAAAAACTTGTTAAAATTGCAGCATTGTATGAAAACGGTGTTGTTGTTGTTGTTGCTGCTGCTGTTGTAATACAAAAGATAAATAATGCCACTTTATTTGTATTTATTTATATTTTTTTGCTTGTTTTCTTCGCGTAATCTTGAATTATTTTATAATAAAACGTGACACGAAAAATTCAAGCGTCCGTGATAATTAACTTCTTGATACGACTGTGATTCATACATACCGAACTTAATGAAAATAAAATTTATTAAAATACATTAAAATCTGATGAAGCGCTTAATTTATGGCAACTGGGAGCAGAAAAAAAAAGTTAATGAACCTTACAGCAAATAACGTTATTATTTTGCAAATAAATACATGCAAAATAACAAAATAAATGAAGCTTTTAAAGCTTGCAAATAACAATGGATAACAACAAAGCGGTATTAAAATGAACTTCCGCTTCATCTTGAAAAAGAAACAACTTTTGCAAAATATTATTGCAAAAAAAAAAACATTCACACAAAATGTATTTAAAGTAAAAATGTACAAACCTACATACAATTCATAACAACAACAACAACAACAACAACCTCCATAAACTAATTATAAAGTCAATAACAAGACTATTAAAGCACTCAATATATATTTTTATTCACAAATAAAAATGATTAATCGGCTTGGGAGCAAATTATAAAACTTATCCTACGGATATTTTATTTTAATCCCACATGGCATGAATAACTTTGTTTGTTTGTTTGTGGGCACGTATTTGTTTTGAAGCTAACGTTATGCCGTTTTAGATGCGTAGTTGTTGGATAATAGTTATGCGACGCACTATTTTTTTTTTGTTTTTTAATTATAGTTGTTATATATGTATAACCAAACTGCTAACTAACACGCCAACTCGGCGAAAGGTAGTGCTTGACTTATTCTCTTGAGTGTGATTAGTTTTGTTACTTTGAAAAATATTTTTCCCGGGAAATTTGTTAAGTAGTTATCAGAAATGCTTGTAATTTTCTTTCAAATCAATGGATTCTAGTCGAATTCTCTAAAAAAATTGTTAAAAAGCGCCTTTGGTTTTAATTGCGTTATAACGGAATTGAAAACTTTATCAGTTCTTAGATTTTTTTATGAGAAACTATATGTATTATTAAAAAAAAAATCTCCCGATGCGAATTTTATGCGAATGATATAAAAAAGTTGCATAAAAATCGTTTTGTTTTTAATTACGGCATAACGGAATTGAAAAATTTATAAATTAAATGTGTCTTAAAATATTTTCGGCAATTTGTTATGTCAGAAATACTTATAATTTTCGTAGAAATGTGAGTTTCATGAACAAATTATATTCAAATCTTTTTGTTTTTATATGCGGTATAACGGAATTGTAAAAATCATGAATTAAATGTGTCTAAAGATTTGTCCGTGCAATTTGTTGTGAATCCGTCAGATAAACGTTTCATTTTTGTTGAAATCAATAGATTTTATGCGAGTTCTCTGAAAAAATTGTAAAAAACCTATTTTGGTTTTAATTGCGTTATAACGGAATTAAAAACTTCGTACGTTCTCAGATTTTTTTATGGAAAACTAAGTGTATTATTTAAAAAAAAGTATTTTTAATCGATTTTTATTTTTTTCTTAATCATTTCATGCGAATGAAGTGAAAAAATTGCAATAAAAACGTTTTGATTTTGATTGCAGTATAACGCAATTGAAAACATTATAAATTAAAAGTTTTTCTGGGCAAATTGCTATATGTCAGAAACGCTTATATGTCAGAAATTTTCATTGAAATGCGAATGTTATGCACGACTAGTAATCAAAACTTTATGTGTTTAATTTCGGTATAACGGAATTGAAAAATTTGTAAGTTCTTAGAATTTTAATGAAAAACTATGCGTATTATTCGAAAAAAAGTATTTTCAATCGATTTTTAAAAACGAAATGCGAATGTAATAAAAAAACTGTAATGCAATTTTTTTGTTTTTAATTGCGGTATTACGGAATTGAAAATTTTATAAAGTAATTGTGTCTAAATATTTTTTCCGACCAATTTGTTGTGCATTCGTCAGGTATGCGTTTAGTTTTCATTAAAATGAAAAGATTTTATGCGAACGTAGAAAAAAAAATTATAAAAATGGGCTTTGTTTTTAATTGAGGTATAACGGAATTGAAAACTTTATAAATTTTTTGATTTTGAATGACAACTTTTTGTATTATTTAAAAAAACATATTTTTATATTTATATAATTTATTTATATATTTATTATGTCTGGAAATAATTGTATGCAAATGAAATGCAAAAATTATAAAAAACACTTTTGTTTTTAATTGCGGCATAACGGAATTGAAAACGTTATAAATTAAATGCGTATAACAATTTTTTTCGGACCATTTGTTGTATATTCATCAGATATACGCTAGATTTTCATTGAAATCAATAGATTAAATGCAATTTTTATATTGTTTTTAAATGCAGCATAACGGAGTTGAAAACTTTATAAATTAAATGTGTTTAAAAAGTTTTTCTCTGCAATTTTTTGTATTATCATCAGATATGCGTTTGATTTTAGCTGAAATGAAATTAAAAAATATTTTAAAATATTGGATTTGTTTTTAATTGCGGTATAACGGAATGGAAAAATATATTAAAACGTATTTTTGAAAAAATTAAAATAAAAATTGTTTTCTGTTTTTGTCTCTCGAAATAATTTTATGCGAATAAAATGAAGACAATGTAACAAAATCGTACTGTTTTCAATAGCGGTGTAACGTAAGTTAAAACTTTATAAATTAAATGGCACCAAAATGTTTTCAAGGCATTTTGTTGTGTATTTGTCATACATTGCGTTTAATTTTTGTTGAAAGCAAAAGATTTTATAGGAATTTTATTCTATTTTTTAAAAGCTTGTAAAAAAATGGTTTTGTTTTTAATTGCGTTACAACGGAATTCAAAACTTTATATGTTTTTAGATTTTGATTGAAACAGTATTTGTATTATTTAAAAAAACACATTTTTAATCTATTAATAAAATGAAAAAATCAATGCAATTATTTGTTTCTCATTGTTTTTAATTGTTTAATGAATTAAATATGTTTATAAATTTTTCCCGGACAATTTCTTGTGTATTCGCCAAAAACTCGTATAATTTTTGTTAAAATCAATAGGTTTTGTGAAAATGCTGTGAAAAATTTCAAAAAATCTGCTTTGTTTTCAATTACGGTATAACGGAATTAAAAACATTTCATTACATAAATGTTTTTTTATAAGTCTGGATAAATTTGCAAGTATTTTGTGTGGGATTTTGCAAAGATTGCTCAGTTTATAATTGCGGTATAACGGAATTAAAAACATGCAACTAAAATGTGACTAAAAATTACCTTATATAAATGTTGTTTTCAATAGTCTGTATACATTTTTAACAATTTTGTGTAGAATTTTGCAAAGTTTGCTCAGTTTATGATTGCGGTATAACGGAATTAAAAAACATGCATCATTAATATAAAAAAAAATAATTTGTTTCACTAGATAAACGTCACAAAATTATTTACGCAACAAGACTTTTTTGTACAGAAAATCAAAACACTTTTTTTTCAATTACGGTAATACGCAATTTTAAACAATATGCTACTTATGTGTTTTTTTTTTATGCAGCAACATTAATATTTTTAATATTATATTATATTAAAGCACAAATTTGCAACAATTCAGTGCAGAATGTTGCTATGCTTTAATTGCGGCATAACGGAATTAAAAACTTGCTTCATAAATACGACTTATGTGTGTTATATGAGAAATTTAACAGAAAATATCTGTTAAAAATTTAATTTTGCTTATAAAATAAATAAAGTAGATTTGTTTTCAAATGCGGTATAACGGAATTAAAAACAAGCATCGCAAATATGACTGAAGATACTTTGTTTTACAAGATAAATTTCAAAGAATAATTTAAGCAATAAGACTATTTTTTACAGAACAGAATAAAATAAATAAAATAGATTTGTTTTTAAATGCGGTATAACGGATTTAAAAACATTGTCCTGTATTTATATATTTTTATGAAGCAACATTAATATATTTAAAATTATATTATATTAAAGCACAAATTTGCAACAATTCCGTGTAGAATGTTTTAATTGCGGCATAACGGAACTAAAAACTTGCATCGCAAATGCGACTTATATGTGCTATATGAGAAATTTAACAAATATTACCTGTGGTTAAAATTTATTTTTGTTTATAAAATATATAAGATTGCCTTGTTCTCAATTGCGTTATAACGGAATTAAAAACAAGCATTGCAAATGTGACTAAAGGTGCTTTGTTTCAAATGATAAACTTCACAGAATTATTTCCGCCATAAGATAATTTTTGACAAAAAAAAAGTTTGCAATTGCGGCATAACGGGATTAAAAACAATGTCCTCCATATATGTGATTTTATAAAACAACAATAATATACATTATTTATATATTTCATTGTAGCATGAGTTTGCAGCAATTTCGTATATAATGTTATGTTTTTGATTGCGGCATAAAGGAATTAAAAAGTTGCATAATAAATACAAGATATGTGTGTTATATGAAAAATTTAACTGAAATTAAAAAAATAAAATTGCATTGTTCTCAATTGCGTTATAACGGAATTAAAAACAAGCATCGAAAATATGACTTGAGGTACTTTATTTCACAAGATAAATTTAAGAGAATTATTTCCACAACAAGACAATTTTTTAGAAAAAAAAAAACGTTGTTTTTCAATTGCGGTATAATGGAATCAAACACAATGTGCTATATATATACTTTTTTGTGTGAAACAACAATAATATATTTAATATTATTCTACATTTAAGCATAAATTTGCAACAATTCCGTGAATAATGTTATGTTTTCAATTGCGTTATAACGGAATTTAAAACTTACATCGTAAATATGACTGTATTGTCTATAATATGAGATATTTGACAAAAATGATGTAACGTCATCATAGAAATTTGTATATAAAATAAAAAGAATTGCCTTGTTCACAATTGCGTTATAACGGAATTAAAAACGTTTTCTTATTTAAAGAATTTTCTTTAATTTCATTAAATTTTTAAAGAATTTGCGCTGAATTTGGCAACTTTTGCTCAGTTTTTAATTGCGCTATAACGAAACTGAAGCTAAAACATGGTCTGCAAAAAACTCAGTTTATCAGGGTTGCATTAATTATTGACCAACATTGTGTACTGAATAGTTTTATTTTCTGCTAAAGCACTATTTTCCATTTAATTATTGGCATATTTTGCCCCATCCAACAGTGCTGACATGTGCAAAAAGGGTGTGTTCAACTTTTTCTGCCATAATTTCCCTTGGCACACCCACTTTGTCATCGTCGTCGACGTTGTTGTCTCCTATGGATCTCCTCTCTTAGACCGCTTAGCAAACAGTGTGCTTTTTAAAGTGCCATAAAGTTTAAATAAGCTTTGCGCTGTTTGTTTGTGGTGTGAAAATCGTAAAAAACTTCAAAGAAAAATAATGGCTAGGAACAAAAAACTTAAAAAGATAAAAGAAAATAAAATAAAAAATATAAAATACTGCAAAAAAATTTAACTGCCCCGCTCGCAACATTAAAGAGCAAAAAGAAAAGTTGCAAAAATATAATAATAAAAAAAATAAAAAATATTGCCCATATCCCATTTTATAATGATTTGTTTGGTTTTTTTTTTATAGCTTTGAAAGCTGCTGCAAGCAATTTTTTTTCTCATTGTGTTTTTCTGCAACTTTTGCGCTCATTCAGTTGGTGCTTTTATGTTTTCAATTTATGTTTAATTTATTTATGTTTTCTTCTTTTTTTTTGTTTTTGCTGTTGTTGTTTTGCTATGACTTACTGCCTTTTCTACACACCCCCTCCACTTTCCTACTCCTCTCTTTCAGCACACTGGCTGCCCTTTCACAATTTTCAACGCTCTTTCACTATTAAGCTGTCTGTGAGTGTTTGTTGGTATGTTTCTTTGTCCCTCAATACATGTCACTGACCTGCTTCATTTCATTGAATATTATTTGTTGCTTTAAAGCTTGAACAAATTCGTTACACTATTGCAACAACAACTACAATTCATAAGCTACTTGCTAATGTTGTTAGCTTCTTTTTTCTTTATTTATTTTAGTTATTTTTATGATTTTTGTTTTGCTCTTCAGTTTTGTTTTGAATAAATCACTGACATATTGCCTCAAGTCCTTTTCAATGACTTGGCTTTGCAATGACTTGGCTTTGCAAAAAAAAAGAAAAAAAAACACTTCTAAATGATTGAATAATCTCAATTCGACCTTGTCGAATAAGCGCCTGAACTCGCACCTTCTATAATTGTTTATAACTAATAGTAGTTTTACGCATTTAGCCCAACCGTACTCAACTGTACTGTGCAGTAGCTGTTAAACTGTACAAGATTTCTGTATTTTTGAGCATTAGTTTTGAAAGTAAATTGTTTTTCATTTGGCGGTTAATGGGTTAACATTAAAATAACTAAAAACAAAAGTTTTAAAAAAATATGCCAAAATACAAAAACCAAAAATTAACTTATCTATATCTAAATATAAATTATAACGTCAAATTTATTGTAATAAAATCGAATCGAAACCATTAAAGCCTCTGAAAAGACTTAGACCGAGCTTCTTATGAGCAACTGAAAAATATATAGAGTTAGATATTGCAGATTTTAGCAATATCACAATTTCTTCGGTTTACCCTAAGTACTATAGTATTTAGCCGCAGACAACTGTTTTGACCTATATAAAAATGCTCCTTAAATTTCAAGTAAATCGTGCGTCGGGATCAATGAAATATTATAGGCTCTCATGCCTTTTACTTTTTTTTTTTATAACAAACCTTGGAGTTTGATAATTTTTTTGCTCAGCTTTTTTTATACATATTTTCCAGGTTAAGATCAAAATAAGATTGTTCTCACAACTTATCACCGCTTATAATTTCCTGCTTTCATTTTCTCATGAGTTCGTAAATACAAGAAACAAAAGCAATGTTCGTAAATATTGCGAACGAAAGCACTTTGCTGCAAACGTTGTTGGCTTGCTTACTCTCAATCGTTCGTTGGTTGTGAACGTTCATTTTAAAACTCAATGAATAATTCATATCGTAAAGATTGCATCTGTAATAGATTGTGAGCGTATTTTTGAATTGATCAATTGCTAAAAAATAAGTGCAATTTTGTTAAATTTAAAAAAACAAGTATAACAAAATAGCAAAAAAAGTATTGAACTGATGTCCTCTTTCTGCGAAGGACAGTACAAGTCGTATGGATTCTACTTTGATAGAGAATATTAAAGCCTAATAATGACGCAAATTTTGCAGATGTATGTTGTTATATGGAAGCGATGCCAAAAGATTCTTGGTTGCTAAATTTGAATTTTGTCGCGTTTTTTTAGTTTTGGTCATGTTACAATATCTGAGACCCCTCTCCCCCTATCGTACTTTTCCCCCTATACTTCTTTTACTAAAAACCTAATACTACTTTTCGAAGTACGTTTTAAAAGCCCTTCATACCACACACACCCCTCCCCCCCCCATAAATTGGTAACGTAATTTATTATTGACCACCAAGCAAACGCATAACAAGACAATTTGCGTAATAATTCGTATTGGTTACTTCTACTTGTACTTTGCCAATGAAATTTTAAGAAACACGCTCACGAACGTTTAAAAAGGAGAGTTAACATGCAGTGATTTTTCTTTACCTGTACTTTGCCAATGAACTTTGCTTATACAATGAACTGCCAATCAAATACGCTCATGAGCGATTAAAAATGCAATCTTCTCGTGATAAATACTTTCAGGAGAGTTAACATGCCGCGATTATATGTAAACACATTCGTCATTAGCGAGCTTTAATTAAGCAATCGTTTGTTAGTAGAGTGCGGAAGAAAACATTCATTGCATTTCGTCTCTCATCAGAGAACACCATGGCAATGTGTTCGCGAACGTTCAATTTCTGAAGAATTTATCATAATAAAATATAATCGTAAAATGAGTTATCACGAGAAGATTGAATTTTTAATCGTTCATTTGAGAGTTTTTCAGTACATTAATCAGTACATTTTTCGGTACATCTAATTACATATTTGTAATTTTTTTATAATTTGCTTTTTTTTGTTTTTTCATATTTTTTTTATACATTGAAAATAAAGTTCTTATAAGAGAACTCTATGGCAATGTGTTCGCGAACATTCAATTTCTTAAGCAGTTATCATGATTAACTACAATCGTAAAATTAGTTTTTATGAGATAGCATTTTTAATCGGTCATTTGAAAGTTTTCTCATATGATTTTTTAAAATTTTTTGTTTATTTTTTCAAAATTTTTTTTTTAATATATTTCTTATCTCTTTTTTATTTATTTTGTATTTTTTTTATTTGTTTTTTTTTTTTGTTTTTTCATATTTTTTTTATTTTATTTTCAAATCAACTTATGAGACGATTGAATTTCTAATCGTTCATGAGTGAGTTCCCTGATATTTTTTATTTTTTTTATTTCTTATTTATGTTAGTTTTCTTTTATTTTTTTGTATTCTTTTACTTGCGTTTAAATTTTTATTAGTTCTATTTTTTATATATATTTTTTATTTTTTCATATATTTTTTATATTTTTTTTTTATATATATATATATATTTTAATTTTTGATATTTTTTATTTTTTTATATATTTTTTTTATTTCCTTGCATATTTTTATATATTATTTTGCTTTTTTAAATTTTGTATGAATTTTTGATTTTTATTTTTTTTGTATTTTTTTCAAATAAAATTGTTTTAATTTAATGCATGAAAATTACTTATCATGAGAAGATTGAATTTCTAATGGTTCGAAAGTGGGTTTTCAGTACCCTGATATTTTTTAAAAATTTTTTTTTTTTATTTTTGTTAAAGTTTTTATTTTTGTATTTTTTTGCATTTTTTTATTATTGTTATAAGTGTTATTATTTTATATATTTTTTATTTTATTTTGTATAATTTTTTTCAAATAGCATTCTTTTAATTTAATTCATGCAAATTACTTATTATGAGAAGATAGAATTTCTAATTGTTCATAAGTGGGTTTTTCAAATATTTTTTTTAATTTTTGTTATAGTTTTTAATTTTTTTATTTTTATTTTTATTTCTTTGTTTTTGTTATAATTTTTAAATTTGGTATGATTATTTATTTTAAATTATTTATTTTTATTTTAAAATAATTTTTTTGTTTTTCATTTTTTTTTTCAAATAAAATTCTTTTATTTAAGTCATGCAAATAACTTATCATGAGAAGATTGCATTTGCAATCGTTCAGTGAGTTTTTTTTTAGTACCCTGATATTTTTTTAATTTTTTTTTTTAATTTTTTTTTTTTTTTTGGATTGTTTCATCTGTATATTTGTTTTTTTTTAAATAATTTTTAATTTTCTTTATTCAAATATTTCATAAGAATTACTTATGAGAAGATTAATTTTGTAATCGTTCCTGAGTGAGTTTTGCAGTGCCCTGATATTTTTTTATATATTTTTTAATGTATTTATATTTTTAAATTTTTTACACGTTTTTTAATTTTTTTTTATATAAAAATATATATAATTGATTTATTTATCTTATATAGAAAAAAATAAAAATTCAATTTTAAAATAAAAATAATTATTCCAATAAAAATTTTTTAATTTATTTCATAAAAATAACTTATCAAGAGAAGATTAAATTTCTAATCGTTCATGTGAGTTTTAAGTACCCTGATATTTTTTAATTTTTTTTTATTTGTTTTTTATTGTGATTTTGTTTTTTTTTTTTGTTATATTTTTTATTTTTGTACATATTTTTTAATATAATTTATTTTGTTTTTATTCAAATAAAATTCAATGAAATAATTTAATTCGTAAAAATTACTTATCATGAAAAGAGTGAATATTTAATCGTTCATGAGTTTTTCAGTACCCTGATATTTTTTATATATTTTGATTTTTTTATTATTTTATACATATATTTTTTTTATTCTTACACTTTTTACATTTTAAAATTTTTATATTTTCTTTAATTGTTTTTATTTTTTTAAATATTGTTTTATTTTTTCTTTTCATATATTTCTTTTATTTTTTTAAGGTTTTTAGTTTTTGTACTTTTTGTTAATTTTTTCATAATTTTTTTATTATTATATTTGTAAATGTTCATTTTATTGTTTTACATTGTTTTAAGATTTTTTTAGTATTTTTGGATATATTTTAATGTTTTTATCCTTTTTTATTTTTTATAATTTTTTAAAATTTTGTTGTTTTATATATTGTTATATATTTTTTTTAAGGTTTTTAACCTTTTTATAATTTAATATATATTTTTATATTTTTTAAGTATTTTTATATTTTTTATAAATGTTTTATTTTTTAATTTTTTTTTTTTATTTTTTATATACCTATATTTAAACTTCTTTAAATTTTTTATATTTTTCTTAATATATTTGTATATTTTTATATTTTGCTTGTATATTTTTATATTTTTATAGTTTTGATTTAATAATTTTACATTTATTATTATTACTTTTTTAAAATTTTTAATTTTTTAAATTAAAATATATTTTATATTTTTATTTATTTGTACAAATAAAATATTTTTAATGTTTACATTTTATTTTTTCTTATTTCTTTCTATATTATTATTTTTATTTTTTTTTTTACTTTTGTTATTTGTATTTTTTTTTGTTTTTTGTTTTTTTATTTTTTTTTTTTTTGTTTATTTTTTGTTATTTTTTCTAATAATTATGAATTTAGTGAAATTTAATATTTTGCTATCGATTTCTTTTATTTTCAATTCAAACTGTTTCAAGCCTTTTTTTAAAGGCAAATTTCTTTATTTCGATGCAATGTTATGGTTTAGTAACTTAATTTTGACTTTAGTTTTTGTGTTTTCATATTTTCTTTTATTTATAGTACATACCTATAATTTTTGGTGTTTCGCCATGTGAATTTTTTTCGGCTATTTTAAGCTGCAACACATGTTTTCTTATGAAAACTTTAAAGCTAAAATTAATAAAGAATTTGTTAACAGCAACAAATATGTTCACAGCATGTTTTGGAATTTTTTTATATTAACTGGAATTTTTAAATAAAAATTGTTTATAATACAACATATGTATTAACAACATGAGATCACAAAAATTTCTGCTTAATTTAAATGTTTATTAACAATTGATAATTTTGCGCAAAAACTTGAAATACTTTGAACTGTCATTGTTTATATTAAATTATTACCAAGTAAACGAAATAATTTCGTAGATTTTCTGCCTAAGTTTTCTTAGCAACAATAATTTTGCAACAAAAGTCAAAATCACTTAATCGCTATGAATAGAAGCAGAAATTCAAACTTAGTGTAAGACATGCAAATGTCTTGCCAATAATTTATTCAACTCATTGATGATTTTATTTTACAAATTTTTCATACAACTTCAGCGCTTAAATAAACATAAATTTTCTTGTGAAACTCTGATGATTATATGTGTTTTTCTGTTTTCATACTGCCGCTCATGTTAAGCCTCCCTCCCGCACCTTTCTATTATTAGCTGTGTTACTGAACTTTAACTTTAATACCGTCCACTCTATAGCTTTAACCTTGATCATAAACAACATGTGTTTAAACATGAGCTTTTGTTGTTTTTCTGAACAAGCCTCAATGCCTCCCCCAGCCTAAAAAGTCGCATAAATGTAAAAAATTCTTGCATGCAATTAACACGCGCTTTACGCATTTGTATGTTTGTTAATTTTACAATACCACAGAAACTGCATAAAATGTGGAATGAAGTGCTGTAAAAATCTACATAACAGGCATGACTGTTAAGGGGAGTTGGTTGGGGGGCAAAATGGGCTGCACTTTATCACTTAATCACTTAAATTTCGAACTTAAAAATAGCTGCTTTTTTATGACCGTGTTATTGAATTATATTTAGACTATTTTATTTTTATACTTAACTCACCCACCTTATTTTTTTTTTGTACCGTTTTGCTGTTTTGTTTTTTTTTTTCTTTATTTATTTTGTATTTTTTTTTTATACTTTTTTTTCATTTTTTCTGGTTTTTTTTTTCTGTCCTTATTGTATGATGCAATATCTGTCGTTTTTAGGTTATTTCCTAAAATATTTCAATTCCAGCAAAAACTCACCGCAAATCTCACCAACCAACCGATCCGACCGACTCATGCGTCAAATTTTTGCACTAATACCAATAAAACGCACAAATGCTCAGAGCACTTTTTTACTAAACATACACATACTACTGCAAAAAAAATACGCTACTTTTGCTCATGTATTGGCTTCATATTGCTTTTTTAACGTTGCTTTTTAGACAGCTTCGTTTTAGCTTGTTCCGTTTTTTTAAATTTTTTTGCTTTTTTTTTCAAAAGTTTCAGCTTATTTATGACTAATCGCATGCGATTTTTTTGTTTTCTTTTTCATCATAGACTCTACACATATTCAAATTATGTGTGTTTGTTCGTTTGTTGTTTTACAGTGTCCGTCAAAAAATATATAGAGGACAGGCAAAAAGCATTGTATACGAACCGCTATAATTATGACGAAATCTGTAGACGTTAGTCAGTCAGTCAGCAAATCAGTGAGTCAAGTCAGTCGTTGTCTTTTAATGTTATTTCAATTTGTTATGCTTTTTCTAACATATTTCTTGTCTTACTTGTTATTTTTTGCATTTATTATTATTTTTTGTCGCATGCGAGAAAAAAAATACAGCTTGTTCCATTAACCTTTTTCATTCAAACAAACGCTAGACGCAGCGACTCTAGACAAGCCCCTCATTTTTTTCCGCAAAATTATGTCTTACTCTCTCACTCTAACTCTCTTTCTCTCATGCTAAATTGGCGCTTTGCCTGGCGCTGCTAATAATTAATCACTTTAAACACGCAGCTTCTTCAACTGCGTCTTGAAAGAAAAAAACGGTTCATTGATAGTTTTCAAACAAGAACTAATCATTGATAGTTTTTTTTTAAAAAAAAGTTCACTATTCATTGTTTGTTTTTTTTTTTTTTTGCTAATCGTGTTTCTCGACTTCTTCTGCTCTTATGTTTTTTACGCATTTTCAATGGGTTTTTTGTGGTTTTGACTTCTGCGTGACTCAGCAATTTTTCCCTTTTTTTGTTCTCATCACTTTTTGTATTTTAAATAAAATTCCTGCAGTCTCATGTCAGATAAAACTCCCCTAAAATATCCATAAAAAATTTAATGTTATTTATAAATTGTTGTAGCATGAAATGCCAACACATTTCTGTCGCATTAACGTAATTAACATTCAACCGAAATTGTGTGTTTTAAGTTACTGTTGTTTTTTTTTGCATTTTTGTTTTTTTTTTGTCCACGCTTTATTAAGTCGTATTTTATTATTTATATAATTGATGACGTCTTTCAGCGTGCTGCCACCTTAATTTGTTAATTAAATATTTACTTTTATTGAACTTTGTTCTGTTTGTGTATCTGTCACTGGTATTGCTTGCTCTGAACACGTGTTCAGCTATAAAAAAACAATATTGCTTATTTTAAGTTTTTGTTATTGTTTCCTCTGAAATGTGTCACTTCTTTGATATTCACATGTTTTAAAATTTGACTCAAAAAATCCCCTTCGGGAGTTCTCAAAACTCCTGTTACAAACTACAAAAAAAGGCTTCAAGATACGACAAACAAGTATTTTTGTTGCCTAACTTCTAGTTTTATCTTTACTTGAGTTTAAAATTGTCTAAGTTCGCTCATCAAATCTCCTTTGTTAAAAAGCTATTAACTCATCGGCAAAAAAGTGCTTCGAAAGGCCTTTTTGAGTGCTTGCAAGACAGCTGGAAGTGATCCCTCAATGTACGGCACATCATCATTATTTTAACATTGCATATCACTGAACAAAAGCACTTCAATTTATCTCATTCTGAATTGCTTCAAAAGACCTCTTTTGGGAAGCTTTGAGTAAGCACTCACATCATTTCATTCCTTTTTTGTTTCTCTCTAACCCATAAGAGAGATTTTCATGACATTCCAAAAAAGCACTTCAATTTAGCATATTCTGAATTACTTGCTCTTGGCAAGCTTTGAGCCAGCACTCGCCCCGTTTCGTTCTTTTTTGTTTCTCTCTAACCTCAAAGAAAGATTTACATGCCATTAAACAAAAGCATTTCAATTTAGCTCATTCTGAATTACTTTAAAAGAAGAGAGATTTGCATGCCATAGAATAAAAGCATTTCAATTTAGCTTATTCTGAGTAACATCAAAAGGCCTCTCTTGGCAAGCTTCGAGTCAGCACTCACTTTGTTTCATTCTTTTTTGTTTCTCTCTAACCTCAAAGAGAGATTTACATGCCATTAATCAAAATCACTTCAATTTATCTCATTCTGCATTGCTTCAAAAGACTTCTCTTGGGAAGCTTTGAGTTAGCACTCACATCATTTCATTCCTTTTTTGTTTCTCTCTAACCCCTAAGAGATATTTGCATGACATTCCACAAAAGCACTTTAATGTAGCATATTCTGAATTACTTGAAAATGCCTCTCTTGGCAAGCTTTGAGTCAGCACTCGCTTCGTTTCGTTCTTTTTTGCTTCTCTCTAAACTCTAAGAGAGATTTGCATGCCATAGAACAAAAGCATTTCAATTTAGCTTATTCTGAATTTCTTTAAAAGGCCTCTCTTGGAAAGCTTTGAGCCAACACTCACTTCGTTTCATTCTTTTTTGTTTCTCTCTAACTTCTAAGAGAGATTTCGCATGCCATAGAATAAAAGCATTTCAATTTAGCTTATTCTGAGTAACATCAAAAGGCCTCTCTTGGCAAGCTTTGAGTCAGCACTCACTTTGTTTCATTCTTTTTTGTTTCTCTCTAACTTCCAAGAGAGATTTGCATGTCATTGAACAGAAGCACTTCAATTTAGCTCATTCTGAATAACTTCAAAAGGCCTTTCTTGGGAAGCTTTGAGGCAGAACTCACTTCGTTTCATTCTTTTTTGTTTCTATCGAACCTCTAAGAGAGATTTGCATGTCTCATTCTGAATTGCTTCAAAATGAATCTCTTGGAAAGCTTCGTTTCAAAGTTCTTTTCATTCTTTTTGGTTTTGCCTACCTCTTAAGAGATATTTGGAGAGCTAAAGAAGGAAGAGAGCACTTTTTTAAAGCTCTTTTGAATGTGCTTTTAAAGACCTCCAATGAATTGCTGGCGTCAGCAGTCAACACACGAATAAGTGCTGACTTTTAGCTCCCCACACAAACTGTTGACATCCTAGTCCATTGGGAAGATATTTCCGTGGCAAATTTATTTTTGCTTCTTATAAAGGCTATAAAATATAGCTTTTAAGTTTTTTTTTTATAAAAACAAAAATGTATGATATAAAGTAGGCGTGGTTTTGTAAAGCTCACATGCTATATGCGTAGGAACTGCATCACAGATCTCTCCTTTGGTTGTCTCTCTCATCGAGGTCTCTCAACTGGATAACGATGAAATTAGTTATCATCCACACTTTGGCGGAGTTGTCCAGCGCGTTCTCTACTGCTGGCTTGTACGAACCTTGTACACCTTGCATTTATTGTACCATAAATAAACCCAATTAGTTAAATACAAAATATCAATGGAACCTATGAGTCAAAGCATCAAGAAGCTATGAGTCAAAAGTTTAAACAACACGAAAATAAAAAAATTTTAAGATGACGAGAAATATACACAAACTGTATCGCTGGGTGAAAAAACACCCCAGACGCACTTCTAATTTTCACTGCTTGAGCTAGCACGTGGTACGGATGCCGCGAGCGTGCTCCCTCTACTCTCAGACGTTGAAACAGAATTATGGTTACGGCCCCGGACCGTAAATGTAAGACGTTTGTGTCTGGCGCGATACAGTTCTAGGGTTAATAATCTGATGTGACTCACTTGCTCTTGTGAGAGGCAAACAAAAAACTTGCTCTTGTGAGAAGCAAACAAAAAACTATGAGTGGGTTGAGTATTATTTTATGTAACGCTTTAATGATGCTTTCTTATGACTCGATTGGGTAGGGTAAATAATCTGATGTGAATCACTTGCTCTTGTGAGAGGCAAACAAAAAACTATGAGTGAGTTGAGTATAATTTTGTGTAAAGGTTTAATGATGCTCTAATGACTCGATTTGAATTATAACTCGATTGGGTAGGGTTAATAATTTGATGTGACTCACTTGTTCTTCTGAGAGGAAAATAAACAACCATGAGTGAGTTGAGTATTATTTTGCGTTACGCCTTTGATTATGCTTTTTATGACTCAATTTGAATTATGACTCGTTCGGGTAGGGTTAATAATCTAATGTGACTCACTTGTTCTTGTGAGAAGTAAACAAAAAACTATGAGGTAGTTCAGTATTATTTTGTGTAGATGACTCGATTTAAATTATGACTCGATTGTGAAGGGTTAATAATCTGATTTGATTCAGTTGTTCTTGAGAGATGCAAACAAAAAACATTGAGTGAGTTGAGTATTATTTTGTTGTTGCTTTTTATGACTCGATTGGTAGGGTTAATAATCTGATGTGACTCACTTGTTCTTGCAAGAAGCAAAAAAAAAAAAAAAAATAAGTGAGTTGAGTATTATTTTGTGTAACGCTTTGATGATGCTTTAATGACTCGATTTGAATTATGACTCGTTTGGGTAAGGTTAATAATCTGATGTGACTGACTTGTTTTCCTGAGAGGAAAATAAACAACTATGAGTTGAGTATTATTTTGCGTTAAGCCTTTAATGATACTTTTGATGACTCGATTTGAATTTTGACTCAATTGTGTAGGGTTAATAATGAGTCATATCAGACTCACTTGCTCTTGTAAAAGGCAGAGATCAGATCAAGAATTGAATTGAATTAATTGTTTGTGTTTGTGTGAACTCATTTCACAAAAATCTGTGACTTGTTCCACTGGTACTATGGAACAAGTTGGACCAATAGAACATTTGAGTTTATGAGTTGATGGCAAATAAGTTCCATTGAGACAATCTATGATACTTATTGGGCTACATGAACTTTTGTGGGTTCTATTGATTTCTTTGACACAAATCTATAACTTCTTGGCACATAAGTTCTAGTGAGACTATCTACGGTACTAGTTGAGTCAGTGGAACTTCTCGGGGTCTATGGATGCCCTTGACAAACAAAGGCTAAATCCATTTAGTTCCACTGGGAATACTTTCTATGTAACTAATTGGCTTATTCGATATTTATTTTTTTTTGTTTTATTATGTCGACTCTGCTGAAATCCAAACCAAATCTATAATATTATTGTCAATGGGTTTGGTACCAAATTTCTTCGGTCATCATTATTAATCATCTCTTACCCATTGAGTGTTATGCAAGAAATTTAATAACTTAATTCGCATAATGCATCAAATATTAAGTTACGTCAAATATTTGTCTCATATTCTAAAAGTTCTTAGCAAGCAATGACAAGCAGCTAAGCTGGCGACTTGCTATTTATTTACGATACACAGGTATCGATCGATAAACTTGACGTAATTTTAATACCTTCAACCCAGTCTACTACATGCAACGTTTATGTAAATAGAAAAGCATATAGAAGAAAGGAAGCTCCAGTCATGCGTTACACTTTGTTGACTGATTTGACGAATGGTTGTTCGAAAGACGTCTAGCATATATTAAAAATAGTTTAGTTTACTCGTTATGCTATACAAATCATTATAATAATAATTTTAATGATTCCCTTGTTGGTTTTGTTCTTTCCTTCTTTTTTTCTTTCTTTATATTTCATTTTAACTGGGTTAGCAAAATAGCAAAAAAAAATATAATGCAAATGTTTAATTCATATATCATGTCATTTATATGCGAATGACTCGAGTGACATTTTAATTTATTTACAACGTGAAATCATCAGCATTAAACCAAGCACATTATCTATCACTGATGAGTATAAAATGCAAATTAATTTGCAATGGCGCACACGATGATTACATTTACAACATGGCGGCGTCATTTACAATCGCCAGTCATCAGCACGCCTTTTAAGACTCAATAATGTATATAAAAAAAAAAAAAAAAACAAACAAGACCTGGTAGTAATTCTTTGCTTATTTTTCTAAAATAGCAGAATTTTTTCAATATTACAAGTCATGCGTCTATCATTTTTGCTGTGGTTATTTTGTTTATTTGTTTATAATTTTTCGAAAAAATTTAATCAGTAATATTTGCTTAGAACAGAAAAAATATGACTTAATTTAAGAATGTTGTTGTTGTTGTTTTAGTCATAATATCAATAACAACTTTTGCGAATTACCATGGCGTTAATCAGTTTCTGAAAAACAAACACATTTCAAGTCGCAGTTTAAAGCTGGGCGTTACTTTGAGCTTCTAATAAATATATAATAAATATATTGATCAAATATGTTGATGCTATGCATAATATGGTTCAATATTAGTCTTCAAATGTTTTGAAAAAATACAATTATTTAATTTTTTCATAAAATAATACTTCTTTGTTTACGGCAAATTTAAAATATTGACTCTCGTGATTGATGAACAAACTAAAGTTTCTCGAAAAAAAAATAATTAGATTTATACAAAAACGCATTTAGTTTATACAAAAACATACTCAATTTATCCAAAAACCTATTTAGTTGAGCCAAAAACGTATTTAATTTATCCAAAAACGTATTTAATTAAGCCAAAATCAAATTTAATTTAGCCAAAAACGTAATTAATTTTTTAAAAACTTATTTAATTTATCCAAAACCATCTTTTTTTTCGCACTAATAACGCATTTGCATAAAATTAATACGTTAATATTAAAAAATAAAAACTTTCACATCTTCAAAAGCGTTCAAGAATCGAACCTCTAGCTATCGCATAAGAGTCCATCGCTTAGTCAACAAGCCATGCTATTGCATGTTTGAATGTAAGCAAAATATGAAGAAAATACTGGCAAGATCTATAACTTCAACTTAAATTTGCAAAAATAATGCGTTGTAGGCTTAAAATATTTTATTTTTGCAAATTAACTTTTAAACATTATTTATGCACGGGTGTGTATAATTTTACTATTAATTATTTCCCTCAGTGTAACTTTTAAGTTTGTATTCAACAAGAAGATTTCCTTTCTGCCAAAGTTGAAGAGTTGCGCGATATTTTTAAACCGCTATCAAGAGAAGCTTGGCTTAATAACTTATCAATTAAAAAAAAAATTGGATACTTATGGTGGTCACGTCAGGTCTAAACATGTATCTCTCCTCCAAAAGTACCAAATGGAGAAACACAAATGTTATTGTCCCGTATCCGCTTCAAGATTGTTAGCAAACTTATTTTGAAGGGTTATTTTTGAAACAGTTAATAAAACAAAATTAGAATTTCAATTATTAAATTACAATTTTTTTATACTTACTCAGCAAGGATACGAACACACGTTCTCCGCATAACAGTCTAGCATACTTCCACTGAGCTATTGATAGCAATAAGATAAATATAGCAAAACACATTTGAAAGCTATGGGTATTGCGACCGCACATCATCCATTGGGTATTTACAGCGATCGTCAGACCTTTTCTCTCCTTCGGCTCTCTGGTGTGGTGGACAATTGTGCACAAAAGAAGCTACTTTGACTCTCTAACAGGAATGCAAAGGTTATCCATTGGGTATTTACAGCGATCGTCAGACCTTTTCTCTCCTTCGGCTCTCTGGTGTGGTGGACAATTGTGCACAAAAGAAGCTACTTTGACTCTCTAACAGGAATGCAAAGGTTAGCATGCGTAGGAGTAACAGGAGCCATCAGATCTACGCCACAGGCGAGTCTAGAAATGATGCTACATCTTCTTCCCACAGAAGACTGCCTTAAGTGTTCGGCAACCAAGAGCGCGATTACTTTTGGACATGCATCTATTCTGAATCTCTATGGAACTGAGGAATCAAAAGGAACAACCGACTACCTCATACCTAGTGTGAGATTCGGTACAAAATACAGCAAATTCATTCCCAGCAGACAAGAATGGGAAGATACGACTATTGAACCTTATGGTTATTTCCAATTCTACACTGATGGCTCCAAAATGGAGAAAGAACAGGCTCTGGTGTGTACTGCGAAACGATACAGATAAAGGAGTCTTTCAAACTTGATGATCACTGCAGTGTTATTCAGGCAGAAATTTATGCGATTGAAAAAGCAGTACTGATTAAGCCCTGGAAAGCTCTGGAATAAACCCTAACGATACTAAATTGTAAACAAGTGCTGAGCAGTGTTTGTAATACCCACAATGTTACTCTCTACTGGGTCCGCGTACACAGCAATGTAGAAGGGAATGACAAAGCAAATGAGCTGGGAAGAAGTGGAGTAACGTTAGAAACAAACCGAACCATTACAGACGTGTACATTCCAATAGGCGTCGTAAAAAGAAGTATCGACCTCAAAGCAAGAGATAATGCTAACACAAACTGGGATTTTCAGTCTAAGTAGAACAGAACTAGAACAGAGCCATCTGCTCTAAACGGGATATCGTCGATTCCAATATATAGGAAACATATTTTTCACAGATTAGGGAACACATCACTGTTAGACATATGAAAGTTCAATAAAAACACAGGATGGTTTCGTGAACGGGAATAAATAGGAACATGGTTTATTGGCTCCCACAACCTAAATGGGTTAAAAATAATAAAATAAGGGTTATGTAATCGACCAAAAGGCCTGCACGGAAGCACCTCATAGGTGCACTACACTTCTAACCTTACCTAGCCTAACAGTCTTCACGGATGACGGTTTTGATAAAGAAGATCATTCCTCTGGTCGCGGTGTTTGGCAGTTCATAATCGTCTTGACACTATGTTAGTAAAAAACTCCAATATCTTGAAAAGATTTTTATACTTTGTCTGTAGTTACATTCGCCCAACTCAACTCAACTCGATTCTCTCCTAGATCTATGGACTCTTGTGATATAATCTTATTTTTGGGAGACTTAAATCTCCCATATATGCCAAATGGGTCGGTAGTCGATTGGTTAGCGTACTTGACTGCCAACCCAGAGGTTCCAGGTTCGAATTCCGGTCTAACCATGGTTTTATTACCTTTCTTTAATTTTTTTAATTTATCAACTGAAAAAAAATTCATCAAAATATAAGCAAAATTTTATAAATATAATAATTGAATTAAGCAAAATAAATAAAGCCGTCATAAAAATATGTCCTTCACTTAAGGAAGCTGCTTTGTAACAAAAATTTGACCCTTGATTCCAGCAGCAGTTCATCTCTGGTAAGTTTACTTTAAAAAAAATAGTCATTAGCTTCTTATCTAATCACTATAACTACCAAAGAGGCAGTCAAATACTTATGCATGTTTTCATATAAACATGTTGTGAAGTATAACAGATGTGTGGCCGCCAATGTAAATCATGCTTGATACACAATTGGAAGTGATGTATTGTGTTTCTGGTTGCTATTGTCAATGCTTAAGTGATGTTTTAGTTGATTTTGGCTGATATACCAGCAACATTTTTGATAAAAACTTGACATGCATTCCTAGATACACTGCTTCCAGAAGACATTCTAAAAATGCAATTGTGCTTCTCCGCAGCCTTATTGAAAAGTGCTTTCAAGAGGCTTACTCATAAACTATTAAAAAACTTTCTGAATAGCTTCCAAGAATGCTTCCCTGGCATAGCTTGTGCAAGGCAATGGTTAAATATTTTCTTAGAAGCATTTTGTCTTATTTCTTCTGATTTATGGAATGCCTTAAATTAAAGTTTTCGTAGAAAATGCCTACTAGAATCCTTTCGTTAAAGGCTTCAAAGAAATCTTTAATTGAAAAATTCTAGAAGCACTTCTAGAGAAGACTTAGGAAAGCATTCCTCCCAATGACATGCATTTGTTAAAAGAATGCCTTCTGGGTATGAAAGTAGAAGAGATGGAACTCCCGACTTTCCCTTCCACTCTACCTGCTTTGGAAGCACTTTTTTTGCTAGGATACAGTAGTGTTATGATACAACATATCCACACACACCATGTTTTATCTGTGTTGTATCAAATATTCTTGTTACTTAAACAAGTTTTCATATAAACATGTTGTGAAGTATAACAGCTGTGTGCCCGGCAATGTAAATGATGCTCAAAACACGGTTGAAAGTGATGTTTTGTGATCGAAATGGTTGTTGTAAATGCGTTAATGATAATTTGTTGTTGTTGTCGTCTGATATAGTTATGTGACTATGGGTTGGATTGATAGGGTGACAAATATTATTGAAAAGTGTTGTATAATGTTGTTGGAGATGTGAGTTTAAACTTGTTAAACTTTTATTTCAAACTTTAAGCTTTATCAAGTTCTTTTGAATCTCCTCTTCAGAAAAGTAGTTTTTAAAGATCTTTATTTATGGTTATATTTAACTTGAGCTAAGATTCGTTGATTTTTTCTTGTATATACTAGGTGGATATCATTCTTTTTTTTTTGCTTTTTTTCGTTATTTTTGTTTTTTTTTTGTAAAAATTATCAATGACACACGTAGTTCGCAGCAAACTTGTAATTTAGACACTTAATTATTTAAACCTACCACCAAGTTATACCAACCCAAACAACAGCCAGCTGTCTGAAACTAACAAAATAACACGGCAACTCTACCGTCTTTAAAAAAAATCAATAAATTTTATTTTTAGAAGTTCATTACAATGATTAAGCTTTCTTAATATTTTATGAGTTGAGACAACATTACAAAAATTCCACAAAAGTTGCTTGCTTGTTACAAGCTGATGGAATGCTGCTTTAGTTGCTTGATAAATTTTGGCATGTGTGCCAGTTGAGTTATTTTATACGGCATAAATTTTTAAAATAAAACAAAAAATTATAAAAACAAAAAAAAAATTTAAATGTTTATATTTTTTTCGAACATTTGCCAAAAATTCACTTTCATTTCGTGCTAACAACACAAAAATTGTTGCGTTAAACTCGGCTATTTTTAAAAATAATTTTTACATTGCGACAAGTTTCAACGTCCTAGACCCACAAAATTCGAGTGTCTCGTAAAAATACAAAAAAAAAAAAAAATAATAAAATAAAAATTAAAAAAAAACTAAAAAAAAAAATTAAAATAAGTCTAAACAATTTTAATTTCAATTTCAATGACGTTTAATTTTGAGCAAGCATACATAGTTTTTCAATATGTTTTTTTTAATTTTTCTCAGCGGGCGTGTTTAGCTAGAAAAAGCTACTTTTTTTGGTGTATTTTTTACGGTATTTAGACAAATTGTACTCTACTTTTTTGTGTATAAAATACACTTTAAAAAGTGTATTAAATACACTTAAAAAAATTTGATTTCTCTTAGATTTATGCTATTTTTAAAACCTTTGAATTGTTGTGTGAAAAATACGCAATTTTAAATAAATTTCTAAATTCAAATGCCCAAAAATCGTATGATTTTTCTTTTAATTTTAAAATACACATGGAAATTTTAAAAATTTCCAACGAATATTTATACTACTTTTGCTAAAAATGTCCTCTTTGGAAAAATACTACTTTTGAAATCTTTTCTCTAACATTTTAGTCAGTTTTTTACATCAGCAATCAGCAATCAGCAATAGAGCACAGTTTTGAAAAAGCTTTTATATTTCAATAAATTCTATCTATCTATCTATCTTTGTCTCAAAACAGCTTGAAACACGCTGCAACTCGTAAGCCAAAAACGTCTTATGACTCACGCTGTTCTAGAAAATATATTAAAATATCATCATAAAAGTCTCCTTAACTTAGGTCTCACATAAATTGCAGTTAATGTTTCCACATGAAATCATAGAAATGTTCATATGTATTTCTTAACTACTTTCTCTAAAACCATATAACTGAGTTTCCTTGAATTGAATAATTTCAGCTAAAGTTCTCTTTTCGTTTTTATTTAGAGCTAACTAACTAAGTTGACGTAAATCTTTTTCTTGAATAACTTTCATTAACTTAAGTTGCCGCCTCCTGTTCTCTTCCTATCGTTCGTTCTCTCAAACCTTATATTTTCTTTGGCAATTACCACCAGCGCACGTGTCAGCAATTGACATGCTCGAAATCCAAATGATATGCGTTAATTTGGTCAAATTATTTGCGTATCTCAACACACGTATCACTTACATCACAACAAATAAATTAACAAAATGTCAACCTTAATTGATCTAATTGAGTCAAACTGTTCTATTATAGATATGTGTGGTGCGTTTAGAAACATGAGTATAATAGATTCATCTTAAAGCGTAGCCTTTATGCAGTAAAGCAAAGCATGTAAAGACTATTTAAATATCTCTTCGAACTGAAAATTCAAATTTGCTTACGTAAATCCAAGTTTGAATGAGGCGAAATTATAAATTCAGAACCTTTGTCAACTCTATTTTGAGCGTCTTTCAGTGACATATCCACCTGAGTTAATCTTTATCTTACACTAAACATTTCTGCAACGTAAACTCATTAGTTGATTTTTATTTCCTGACAGTTAGCTTCTTTGTGGCAGTCGTGGGCGTGCGTGGCAATGAGTCGTGTTAGACCCAGGTTCAACAACCATCTGTTACAAAAGTATTGCCTAAAATTTCAGGTTAAAATCCTGACTCCTGTCTCAATTACATTTTTTTTTCTCCACATCTTACACATCTAGTACATCTAGAAACTTACTGTATTTAAAACAAAATTAATTTTCTTCAAAGTTTCTAAAAGTTAAATTTCTTTAAAGTTTAAATTTCTTTTAAGACGTGATTGTATAACTTTTCCGTCGGCTGCCACACCCACTCGACGGTTGTTTTTCTATGTCTTCTGTTAAGCAGTAACTTTGAAGAGCTAACACGCACAACTGTCGCAAAACCAAAACGGAATTATGTGCGAGTCTTGCTACATGAATGTTAATAATGAGCGCAACAACAATTCTTGACAGAATAAACATAATAATCAAATATAAACATTTAATATAATCCATAAAAATAGCCAGAAATCCTTAATGAATAATATTATTAACGAAATTTAACAAACTTACTATGTCAAAAAATTTTAGAAGAAAATTGTGACAAAATAGTTTAAATGATCAAAAATGATGAAAAAACAAATTGGCCATTTCAGCACCTTTTCCGTTCTATTGGGTACACCACCCTAGTTGAAAATGCATGAGAACTGCACCTACATATTTTATGCTGACTCCGATCATCTACAGTTCATGTTATCAAGAAGCTTTAGAGACAAGAGAGACAGTTTTTATTCTCTGAGGTTTGTCATCGTCTGCAGAGAGGTGACGGCCGATGAGAAAGAAACATTAATTTCTATACAAAAAAAAAATGTTCTGTGTCCGATGGTGATTCAAACCCGCTTCTGCCGACTTTCGTTTTTACTCTCACGCCACACACTTAGCACGCACGAACACGGCCTAGGTGTTCAATAAATTCCATAAAAATTGCCAAAAATAACGGTTAAAGTTCGTTAATAAAATGAAAAAGAAGTAATAAAAATTTCCAACATTTTTAAAAAGCTTAAAAACTATCGATAACATATCAAAGTTAACTTTAAACAATCAAAATTAAGCCATAAAAGTATTACCAAAATATACATATAAAAAAAAATAAAAAAAAATATACAAGTATTGATTATAAAATAAATATGATTACTAAGCTAATCTTTGAATGTATAAACAGTAAAAATAATCAATAAACAAACAATAACATTAACAATAAAAAATTCTTGATAAATATAATCAGCAAATATAATTTTATTTACATGAATACATATTTTATAAAAAATTATATAAAAAATAATTTTAAAATAATCGACTAAATTTCATATCAATCGATAATCCTCAAAATATAGCGATAAAATAATCGTTGCAATCAATAAATACAATTTAATAAATATAAATACCTACATTCCAAATCCTTTCAAATATTTCAAAAAAATAATTAAAACAAACTAATTATTAACTATTCTTAAATTCGGTTGATACAAATCGATATTAATCGATAATCCATAAAATAAATGACGATAAAAATAATAAAGAAAATTTAATAAAAATATTTATACTCAACCCCTTTTCAAAATTATTACTACAAATAAATTCAGATAATTTAATTTTTACATAATCAATGCATATCGATTTTAATCTATAATTCATAAACTATATGGCGAGAAAATAAACACAAATTAATAAAAATATTTTTATTAAAAATCTTTTCAAAAATAACGTACAATTTTGAAAACAATCGATAAAAATCAATATTAATCGATAATCCATCAAATATATCGATACTATAAACGTTGAAACTAATAAAAAAACAAAAAATGTGTTGATATTCAAAATATCTTAAAAATTGAAGCAATTTCGGTTATACAATTGATTTAAATAAAAACAAAAATAAAAATAAAAATAAAAATAAAAATAAAAATAAAAATAAAAATAATAAAAATAAAAAAATAAAAATAAAATTAAAAAAAAAATAAAATAAAAAAAACCAAAAATAAAATAAAAATAAAAAAAATAAAATTCAATTTAAAAAAATAATATATAATAAAAAGTAAAATAAAACAAAAAGTTAAAATAAAATAAAAAAAAATATAAAAATAATAAAAATAAAAAAATTAAAAATATAATTAAATAAAATAAAAAAATTAAATAAAATAAATAAAAAAAAAATAAAATTCATATTAAAATTCAAATTAAAAACATAATATATAATAAAAAGTAAAATAAATCAAAAAACACAAAATAAAACAAAAAAATTCAAATAAAATAAAAAATATTATAAACAATAAAATAAAAATTAAATTAAATAAAAACAAAAATAAAATAAAAAAACATAAAAAAACAAAAATTAAAATAAAAAAAATAAAATAAAATTACAACTAAAACAATAATATAAAATAAAATTAAATCAAGTAAAATATTGTAAAATTATAAATAAATAAATTATATATTATATTATAGTATATTATATTAATATATAACATTATATTATATTATATTATTATATAATATTATATTATATTATATTATTATATAACATTATATAATATATTATATTAATATATTCGTTAATAAAATGAAAAAGAAGTAATAAAAATTTCCAACATTTTTAAAAAGCTTAAAAACTATCGATAACATATCAAAGTTAACTTTAAACAATCAAAATTAAGCCATAAAAGTATTACCAAAATATACATATAAAAAAAACTAAAAAATATATACAAGTATTGATTATAAAATAAATATGATTACTAAGCTAATCCTTGAATGTATAAACAGTAAAAATAATCAATAAACAAACAATAACATTAACAATAAAAAATTCTTGATAAATATAATCAGCAAATATAATTTTATTTACATGAATACATATTTTATAAAAAATTATATAAAAAAATAATTTTAAAATAATCGACTAAATTTCATATCAATCGATAATCCTCAAAATATAGCGATAAAATAATCGTTGCAATCAATAAATACAATTTAATAAATATAAATGCCTACATTCCAAATCCTTTCAAATATTTCAAAAAAATAATTAAAAACAAACTAATTATTAACTATTCTTAAATTCGGTTGATACAAATCGATATTAATCGATAATCCATAAAATAAATGACGATAAAAATAATAAAGAAAATTTAATAAAAATATTTATACTCAACCCCTTTTCAAAATTATTACTACAAATAAATTCAGATAATTTAATTTTTACATAATCAATGCATATCGATTTTAATCTATAATTCATAAACTATATGGCGATACAATAAACACAAATTAATAAGAATATTTTTATTAAAAATCTTTTACAAATAACATACAATTTTTAAAACAATCGATAAAAATTAATATTAATCGATAATACATCAAATATATCAAAAGTATAAACGTTGAAATTAATAAAAAAACAAAAAAATGTTTTGATATTCAAAATATCTTAAAAATTTAAGCAATTTCGGTTAAACGATTGATTTGTATAAAAATAAAAATTTAAAATTAAAACAAAAATAAAAATTAAAAAAAAATAAAAATTAAAAAAAAAATAAAATAAAGAAAAAAATAAAATAAAGAAAAAAATAAAATAAAGAAAAAAATAAAAATAAATAAAAATAAAAATAAATAAAAATAAAAATAAAAATAAAATTAAAATTAAAATTAAAATTAAAATTAAAATTAAAATTAAAATTAAAATTAAAATTAAAATTAAAATTAAAATTAAAATTAAAATTAAAATTAAAATTAAAATTAAAATTAAAATTAAAATTAAAATTAAAATTAAAATTAAAATTAAAATTAAAATTAAAATTAAAATTAAAATTAAAATTAAAATTAAAATTAAAATTAAAATTAAAATTAAAATTAAAATTAAAATTAAAATTAAAATTAAAATTAAAATTAAAATTAAAATTAAAATTAAAATTAAAATTAAAATTAAAATTAAAATTAAAATTAAAATTAAAATTAAAATTAAAATTAAAATTAAAATTAAAATTAAAATTAAAATTAAAATTAAAATTAAAATTAAAATTAAAATTAAAATTAAAATTAAAATTAAAATTAAAATTAAAATTAAAATTAAAATTAAAATTAAAATTAAAATTAAAATTAAAATTAAAATTAAAATTAAAATTAAAATTAAAATTAAAATTAAAATTAAAATTAAAATTAAAATTAAAATTAAAATTAAAATTAAAATTAAAATTAAAATTAAAATTAAAATTAAAATTAAAATTAAAATTAAAATTAAAATTAAAATTAAAATTAAAATTAAAATTAAAATTAAAATTAAAATTAAAATTAAAATTAAAATTAAAATTAAAATTAAAATTAAAATTAAAATTAAAATTAAAATTAAAATTAAAATTAAAATAAAGATACAGAAAATAAAAAAAATAAAATTCAAATTAAAAAAATAATATATAATAAAAAGTAAAATAAAACAAAAATTAAAATATAATATAAAAATAATAAAAATAAAAAATTAAAATAAAATGAAAATATTATAAACAATAAAATAAAAATTAAATTAAATAAAAACAAAAATAAAATAAAAAACATAAAATAAAAAAAAATTAAAATAAAATTTCAACTAAAACAATAATATAAAATAAAATTAAATCAAGTTAAATATTATAAAATTATAAATAAATAAATTATATATTATATTATAGTATATATATTATTATATAACATATTATATTATATTATTATATAATAATATATGTTATTATATTATTATATAACATTATATTATATTATACTAGCTGGTACCCGGCGCTTTGCTGCCGAACCGTATCCCTTGTCCAATACCCGCTTTAGTTTGCGACTATTTCGGAGTAGTAGAATATCACCAAATAGTTACTCCAAACCGAGTTTCTTTAATATGTGACTTTTTTCCAAAGTGATTCAATTTAAAAAAAAAATATGTCTTATATGGGGCGAGCCACATCCATCGCACAAAGTCCATTCTAGCATTCCATTAGCAGGACACCACCAAATAGTAACTATATTCTGAGTTCAAATGTTCTCTGACTTTTACTTCTATGCTATTCTGTATCGAAAATTTCAATTGTATGGGCAGAGCCACGCCTCGTTTTCCAATGCCCGTGTTTGTTTTATAATTGAAAGACCTGGCCAATCAGTTGCTTCATACTAAGTTTCATTGTTATACGACATTTAGTTCCAAATCTATCCGATATAAAAAATGTAATTTTATGGGCGGTGCCTTGCCCCCCTTTCCAAAGATCACTCAAATTTGATAGTCTAAGGGCACGACTCAATAGTAAGTTCGTACCGACTTTCATTGATGTGTGGCTTATAGACGATAGTAGAACCGACAAATTTGTATTCTTGAAAAAGTGCCACGCCCCTCGCCGGGAAGAGGGTGAAAAATACTTAACGACCTATTCTCATACCTACCAAGTATACAAAAAAAATTTCATTTAAATCGGTCCAGCCGTTTAGGAGGAGTTCATACACTAACACCGTGACATGAGAATTTTATATATTAGATTATATTAAATTAAATTAAATAAAATTAAATAAAATTAAATAAAATTAAATAAAATTAAATAAAATTAAATAAAATTAAATAAAATTAAATAAAATTAAATAAAATTAAATAAAATTAAATAAAATTAAATAAAATTAAATAAAATTAAATAAAATTAAATAAAATTAAATAAAATTAAATAAAATTAAATAAAATTAAATAAAATTAAATAAAATTAAATAAAATGAAATAAAATGAAATAAAATGAAATAAAATGAAATAAAATGAAATAAAATTAAATTAAATTAACTAAAATTAAATAAAATTAAATAAAATTCAATAAAATTCAATAAAATTAAATAAAATTAAATAAAATTAAATAAAATTAAATAAAATTAAATAAAATTAAATAAAGTTAAATAAAATTAAATAAAATGAAATAAAATCAAATAAAATCAAATAAAATTAAATAAAATTAAATAAAATTAAATAAAATTTAATAATATTAAATAAAATTAAATAAAATTAAATAAAATTAAATCAAATTAAATAAAATTAAATAAAATTAAATAAAATTAAATAAAATTAAATAAAATTAAATAAAATAAAATAAAATTAAATAAAATTAAATAAAATTAAATAAAATTAAATAACATTAAATAAAATTAAATAAAATTAAATAAAATTAAATAAAATTAAATAAAATTAAATAAAATTAAATAAAATGAAATAAAATTCAATAAAATTCAATAAAATTAAATAAAATTAAATAAAATTAAATAAAATTAAATAAAATTAAATAAAATTAAATAAAGTTAAATAAATTAAAATTTAATAAAATAAAATTTAATTATATAAAATTAAATAAAATTAAATTAAATTAAAAAAAATGAAATAAAATTAAATATAATTAAATAAAATTAAATAAAATTAAATAAAATTAAATAAAATTAAATAAAAGTTAATAAAATTTAATTTAATTATATTAAATTTAAAAGAATTAAATAAAATAAAAAATACCATAAAATTGATTTAAATAAAATTTTTGTAAAAATTAAAAATTTATCTTAAAATATTGATTAGTTAAAATTTTTCTTCAGTCTTCTGGTCGAAACCTAAAGCAAAATAATATATCTGAAAACCGATATTATTACCGATAATCTTTGCTTACTCCAACATTTTTTAAAATTGAAACAAATCCTCTCTAGCAGCAGTAATAAGAAAATTTTTAAATCGTTCAAAACTTTAACAATAGTTAAAACTAATCAGAAATTTATTACAGTAGTTTAAAAACGATAGAAATAACGAAAAATGATTTAAATGATTAAATAATACAATCCTCATGTAAACAAATATATTTTTGAAATAGACAGTATATTAAAAAAAATTGATCAACTTAACAATCGATAAATTTACTTATAAAATAAATTATATTTGATTAAACTAAATACATATGTACACTTTGACTTCAATAATCGAGAAAACAGTCTGTCTATATAATCGATAACAGTAATCGATAAAAACTAGTTTTAAATATTGGCTGATAACTTTTGTCCTACAGTCTTTTACTCAAAACCTGATAGCAGAACACAGAATTTTTTTGAAAACCGATAAAATTATCGATAACTCTTCATTTACTCCAAATTGTTCATCTCTACAAAATATTGAAATTTATTTATTAAGTTGCGAAATCAAAACCCGATAGCAGAAGATAGCATTTTTCTGAAAATCCACAAAATTATCGATAATTCTTAACATACTCCAAACTGATCATCACTGCAAAATATTGAATTTAATTTATTTAGATGCGCGAATTTAAGCTGTTGCTTCGTGTGTCGTTCGTCTGTTTGTGTGTGGCGGCGCTTATGCGCGTGGGAATGTGTTTTCTTGTATAAGACAACAAATACGACTGTTCATATGTATGTTAATTTCTATTCTAGTAAGCTTGCATTTTCCACAATGCGAACACTTGCTTGGTTTTCCATTTGTTTTGTCTTCTAAATGAACTCTATAAATAAAACGCGTAGCCAGAAGTCAGGCGCTTGTCTGCTCAGTATAGATATGAGTGTGTGTGTGTGTGTCGAGAAAAGCTCGCTATTAGTTAAGCGTGTGTGCAACAAAAAGCGCCTCGCTAGGAATTTAAAGGCGTATGTATTGTGAGTGTGTATGTGTGTGTTTGTGTGTCATACACATGCGTTGCGAATACTAGCAAAACTCGTGTTGGAAACTTTCGCTTTTCTTGCCTTTTTTTCTGTGAATTTTCAAACCGCCGCCTTTCTTGTTGTATTTTCAAATACATTTTCCTTGTTTGTATTTTTTTTTTTTTTGTTGATTTTTATTTCTTGTTGGCATATTTTGTCTTTGCAACGCATTTTCTTAGCATTTTTTTGTTGGAATTTTCTTTAGTACACTTTTAGCATGTTTAGCGACAACATCTTTTCTCGTTGTGGAAATATTTGCGGCTTTATAACAAAGCCTTGAAATTTTTGTCAAAAAATTTTAAAATTAAAAAAATATTTGATTGATTTATGTGTGACTTTTTTTAATTGAAAACATACAAAGTGCAGCTTTTAAGCAATTTTTTTTTAAATTAATTTAATTTATTTAACTACAGTTTTACAAACACTGCAATGCGAATAAAACGCTCAAAGTAGAGAACAGTTTAAGTGGAGCTTATTTTAAATAAAGTGACAATTTTCTACGCTCAAAGCAGAGAAAAAAAAAAAAACAAACAATAAAAACTAAACCAAAATTAAAATCGAAAGAAGCAAGAAAGCAAGACAGTTTTTAATTTAATTAAAAATAAGCCGGAACAAATTTAAAAGATCGACAACAACAATAACAACAACCCTGATGGACACAACAACACTTCAAACAACGACGCAAGCTGCCACCCTTTCCGCCCACAACGGTCGCAACAACACCCAGCGCAGCATCAGCAGCAGCGAACCCATTAAAATACCGCTGGGCGAACGCTTTTCGTCGCAACTGTCAACAGGTTCTGCAGACAGCGGTTGCATTACCTCTCAAAAAACTTCGCTGCTATCGCTGCACATACCCAGCAACTCTGGCTCACTCAGTCTACATGGCATACAGGCCAAAAATCAGCTGCAGCGTTTGAAGCAGCAGCCGCCATACAAATTGCTCTCGCAGGATAGCGGCATAGATGGCGTCGGTCGTCTGGGTGCCACCAATGAGAGTGAAAGCGACTCTTCATCCAACCAGCAGCTTAAATGCAATCGTTCCTCCACACAATCCTCTTCCAGCGAATCGCTGGGTGCTGTTACCAACAGCAACAGTTCCTCATCCGGTGCCTCGGCAGCAAAGCTTAGCAGCGGCGAAGATGTTGCCAACAGCAGCAGCAGCAGCAGTGATGCGCTGGACATGCGACGCTGCTATCGTTTCCCGCGTACAGCCAGTGCAGCAACGCAGGCGGTGGTAGAGGATCGCATTGAAGAGGTAGAAATAGGGGATGAGGACGACGATGACGATGACTGCGTCATAGACGTTGAGACTATCGAAGATGTGCCTAAAGCTGCAATCCAAAAGAACGCCGCTAATGTTGCCACAACAACAACAACAAAAATACTCGCTAGCATAGCAGAAACTGCTGCCAGCAGCACTGAGCTTAACAACAAAGCACCCAGCAGCAGCAGCACCTCAAAAACGACGCTGCCCAAAAACGACAGCGTCGTCAATGAACCAAAAAAATCCACAAAAGATGCAACACAAAAAAGCTTGCAGCCACAACCAAAACAACAACAAGTATTGGCCACCGATGGCAACTTCTTTTTTCCTGTTCTCAAATTCAGCGATGATCCGCACATCGACTCAAAGCTGATCAACAAAAAGGATGGCCTGCAGGATACCATGTATTATCTGGACGAATTCGGCAGTCCAAAACTGCGCGAAAAATACGCACGCAAACAACAGCAAAAAGAACTGAAGAAACAGCAAAAAGCCAAATCAAAGACCAAACCCGCAACGGAGAAAAAGAAACGCACCACCATGACTTTCGCCGAAGAACAAGAATTGGACGACGATAAGTCTGCAGCGAAGGTGGCGCTGGTGTCAGCCAAATGTGAAAAAATGAACTGTGATAAAAAAAGTAGAGTTAGTAGTGATAGTAATTGTAATAGTTGTAAGCAAAAGCAAGTCGATGATGATGATGATGATGATGTTGGCGTTAATGACGAACAGCCAGATGCTGTAAGCAGCTCGCAAACTATTGTAAGCGCTGCCACGCCAACCTGCGTCAGCTGGACAAAAGTTGTGCAAAAATTTCGCAATATTATAGGTAATTCATTTATAAACTGCCACGGCAGCTTTACTTTGGTGCTCAGTACTTTTTGTGTGTGGCCTATATTTTAAAAAATTTGTACTTCTAACTCCATAACAAATACTAAAATGCTAATAATTTTTTCTTTTTCTCTTTTCTTCTAGGTAAGTTACTTGAAGTTATACAACATTTTATGTCTAGATGTTTTTATTTGTACCAAACAAAGGTAAGACACAAGAATTTACTTTAATTTCTGAGCTAAAACGTTCGGAAGATTTATGTAAAAAATTACAAGGATCATTTTTGTAGAACATTTTACACCGTGAACTCTTCAGTTATGGCTCTTTGTTTACACTTTGTGTAAAAAGTGCAGAATAGACCCATCAAATATGTTTATGGAGAGTTACAATGTTCCACAAAAATATTTGGGGATATAAAATTCTTTCTTTATTCTACTATAAAATTCTTTACATAAAATTCTACTATAAGTCTGAATACACCAATGCTCAAAACTCAACTTGAACGCCAGAATTTAGTTAACACTTACAATATGTTTAAGGGTTAATTTCGAACTAATTCAGAATACACGGAGAAAAATTTGAGCTGAAAACAATCCCGAACCAATTAATTTTGGGAGTGATTCTGAGCTAAGCCATAATATTCTTGATATCAAGCCATAGTTCGATAATTTATCCAAAAAATTAACACGCTCATTTGTGCTTAATGTATGTGATTTTTGCATTGTTCGTCAAAAAAACTAATATGCTCACTTGGGCCCAAACTATGACATTTTGGTATTGATTTTAAAAAAAATATACTCAATTGGTCCACTTATGGATTGATAGTAAAAATAAATATACCCAATCTAAGAAATTTTTGAATTGTTTAACAAAATATGTACAAAAATTATTTTTTCAAAAAAATAAAAAACGAAATACAAAAAAAATATTCAAATGCTGAACTATGCCCATCTACAAAATGTACAAGTGGCTCAAGCAACAAAGAACAAAAAAAAAATAAAAGTGACATGAAGCAAAATGAAAATTATATTTTCATAGTCCGTGGACTAATGGACATGGACTTATTTGCAAATTATTTATAGTTCGTCCAATTCGGACAAGAAAATATAATTTTTTTAATTTATTCTCTGAACTTTTATACATTTTTTTACTTTTATTTACACTTTTAAAAACCAAATGAGAATTACATCGTTCGGTGCAAAAACAACCACAACAAAATAAATTTTTTTACAAACAAGTCCAAGATTACATGTATTTAGCACAAATAGACGTTTCTAGCACAAAATTTCAAGACAATTTCCGGCACAAACTGCGTCGTGAATAGCATGTTCTGAGATGGTTTAGAGCTCTATTTAGCTGATTTCAGTTGCGAACGTTTTGGGCTTGATTTTAGCCCACTTTTTTTTCTCTCCGTGCAGGTGCTAAACGCATTTTAGAGTACTAGTGTGTGGCATTGAAGCCAAAGAATCTCGGTAGACCCGTGTTCGAATCGCAATCTGACACAAAGAATTTTTCTGTATAGAAACAATTTTTCTGATTGGCCGTGATCTCTCGGCAGACAGTGGCAACAAACCACAGAGAATAAACAATGCCATGTTTAGGTCATTTTCAAACTGTCATTCAAATATTTTATGAATTTTTCTTTTCATATATTCCAATATTTAAATCAGGGACCGAAAATAACTGTTATTTTACAATTTCTAAATGACAAAGACACAATGAAAAAATTGTCGCAGGACTTTTTCAAATATACCATTATGATATAAATGGCCTCAGCTTCACGAATATTAAGTGCCTTTTAAATTTTCGACTGATACTATAAAAGTTAAAAATTAACTGTTATTTTTTGCCTTTTATTTTTTCGGAAAAAAATTACGGTTACTTTTGACTTTTATTTTATCGGTCAAAAATAACAGTTATTTTTTGACTTTTATTTTTTCGGTCAAAAATATCAGGCACTTTGTATATTTTTAAAGGCCGCTTGACCAATTAAAAAACTTTTGATACCATATGTAAATTGTGCGCACCGATGAGACGAAAATAATGGTATCAATAGTTTTTTAGTCCGTAAAACAGCCTTTGAAAAAACACAAATTGCCTAATATTATTGACCGAAAAAATAAAAGGCAGAAAATAACTGTTATTTCTGACCAATAAAATAAAAGTCAAAAGTAACTGTTATGTTTGCCCGAAAAAATATAAGGCACAAAATAACTTTTATTTTTGTCGGAAAAAATAAAAGTTAAAAAATAACAGTTAATATGTGACTTTTTCGATAAAAACCATAACCGGTACGGTCCCTGATTTAAATTAATTTTGAGAATTAGCCCAAAATCAGTTTGAACTTCAATTGAATTTTTTCGAACAATCGTCAACTTAAGTTTATTTGATTTATTTTTTATGGAAAAATATTTAAAGTTAACAAGTAAAATAGAGTTTTAACCCTCTATACTACCCTCTAGGGTATTAATCCTTAAAGATGCAGTTTGTTCTTTTACACGTTGGTTTCAACATTATTTTAAAAAAATGCTCCCAAAAAATTTTCCCCTCCACTACCGACGGTTACAGAAATTATGAAAGTTTAGAAAGTTTTAAAGTACTAAAACTTTAAACAATACTCGAGTTCGATATGGGCCGAAATTCGTGAGAATTACTCGGGGAAATGGTTATTAACTGTTTTCCCTACTCCTTATTATCTATATAGTTCCCCACTTGGCGAGTTCAGTATTTAAAGCCTCTTCTAGATAGAGATAGCGCCCGTAGCCAGGTTTTCAAAACTTTAAAAGATGAAAATTAGCTTATAAAATGTTGTGGGGTCACTGTAACCCCGTGCTATTATTATAAAGGGTTAATGAATTCGAATATAATTAAATTATGTTCCACGTGCTTAAATATGCATTCATATCATAAAAAATTACAATTGAACAGGTTTAGAATAGGACATGGAATATTTTCAGTTCACTCAAGTTATATAGAATAGAGTGGGTCGGTTTTCATACAAAAAAAAAAGTGCGACCCTTAATTTAAAGATGAATCCGCACAACAAAACAACATTATTTTGGATCCGCGGAAGAACCGTCTTACAATATTTATTTTAAGTTATATTTTTTGCATAATTTGCACTTTAATTTGGTCTAAGGAAATGATATATAATTAAAATGAGCTTAATTTGTTTTAAATTTTTCTTTTTAAGCCTTTGAACTTTCGAAAAAGTCAAGAAATTTTCAAGAAGTTTAACTTCATTAGGAAAGAATTTAATTTTAGGTGAGATTTAATCGAGGTAGTAGAACTTACCAGGCGAATATGACTTCGGAATTTCATAAGCACTGAGAGGGAAAAAACCTTTTTACTGGTAGATTTCATTTTCAAAACAACATGACAATTTCAATGACGAATATTTTTAAATCCAATTTTCAATACCGAAATGATTTTTTCGAAGCTTGCAATTACCATTAAGGTTCTTGATTACCATACTTTCAGATAGTAGAACATTTTTTAGATCGACGACCAAAGCCCGGTTATTATGAAAATAACATTATCAAAAAGAACATTTTTAATACCAAAATCATTTTTCCGAAGCTTGATATCACCCTGACGAAGGTTCTTGATGTCTATAAACTTTTAGGTGGTGTCGATAGAGAGTTTGTTAAGATCGATAAATGAGGTCAAAAATTACCAAATCGGATGCTTTTGGTCGTAAACTCGAAGTAAAAAGAAAAGTTTCAATACCCACGATTCTCCTGATTCCTCGGTATCGAAACTTTCAGATGGTACCAATAGAAAATGTTATTAGATTAATGGTAAAATAGATAGATGAAATAGACCGAGCAATAAAAAAATGTTCAAATCAGATGCTTTTGGCGGTAAATTCTTTGGCAAAAAGAAAAGTTTGAATACCCAAATGTTCACCCTGAAGAAGGTTCTCGATATCCAAAACTTGCGATGATGATACCGGTTAAAACTCGGTGTTGTTTTTAAGCTTTAAATCAAACATTTCAGGTGTCAAACTTATTCAGTCAAGTCTGTGTTGGTTAGGAAAGTCGAATATATTGATGAATTTTAATTTTAGTTAATAAGAAATGAGTAAAGAATTAAAGAAAGATAAAAGGGTAGGACCATGGCCTGGTCGGGATTTGAACCTCTGAGTGGCAGTCAAGCACGCTTATCACTCGACTACCGAGGTCCCCTAGCCGCTCTGCTTTCTTTTGCTTTTACTTGTTTTTAATAACATAGCTATTTTTGAATGTGTGATTTAATATTTTATAGAAACACGTGTTGTTAAGTCAAATTCATCATAATTTTTAATTTGTATATTGCTACTGTTTTTTTAATTTGATGTGACGATACACTTTATATAGTATATATTTAATTTTGTGGTGTAAGATAAAAATAAGCCATTGCGTATAATTTCTCCAAGACGTAGTAATTATGTATAAAAAGATATTATTAAAAGATATAAAATTAGGAACAGCAAATATTTAAATTTTATGAACTTGAATCTGACAGTTCTCTTTTGCACGTTTTGAACTTGAAAACCTTGAAGCAGTATTACTTATCAAAATGTTAAATTCGCAAAAAAAACACTGCAAATTTGGTCGCCAGACAAGATAAAATATCTGTTAAAGATAAAGGTATACTTTTAACTATATAAACAAAAGAAAAAATATATTCTAGTACTTGTGAACTAAGTTACTACGTCTGCAGAGTTAGTTGTTTGTTATAAGCAGTTTATATTTAAAATTCATAAAATGAAACAAAAATATTAAAAAAACCAAAAAAATTGGAATATTTATAATAATAACTCGAAATTTCTGAGTTTCTATTGATCTTTTCTAAATTTCAATTGAACTTTTCTGTATTTCAATGGATTTTGTCTGAATTTGAATTGATCTTTTCCCTAATTTAAATGAAATAAGGACATAAATATTGTATAGGAGTCATTTTGGTGACCGTGGCATGCAGGTTAAGTGTGTGGCTTGGCATGCTCGGAGCCCGGGTTCGATCCCCAGCCGCGGCGAAAAAGTTTTTTCAATAAAAAAATTTTTCTGATCGGTCACCACCTCTCTGCAGACAATGGCAAACCTCAGAGAGTAAATAATGCCATGTAAAGCTTCTTGAGAACATGAACTTTAGCCGTTCGGAGTCGGCATAAAACATGTAGGTCCAGTTATCGGTCAATTGTGTGCAAACATTTAATAACACACACAACACAATTGATCATAAGAAGCTCGGTCAAAGTCCTTTCAAGGGTTGAAATGGCCAATTTGTTTTTTTTTTTGTTTTTTTAGTCATTTCAAAAACGAAACAAGACTCCAAATGATGATTCAATTGATCTTTTCTGAATTTCAATTGATCTTTTTCCTAAACTAAATGAAATGAGGGCCTAAATATTGTGTAGAAGTCATTTAAAAAACGAAATAAGACCCCAAATGATGATTCAATCAATGATCTTTTCTGAATTTCAATTGATATTTTCTGAATTTCAATTGATCTTTTTTGAATTTTAATTGATCTTTTCTCTAAATTAAATGAAATAAGGGTCTAAATATTGTATCGAAGTCATTTAAAAAACGAAATAAGACCCCAAATGATGATTCAATGATCTTTTCTAAATTTCAATTGATCTTTTCTGATTTTTTCTTGTGATCTGATCTTTTCTTTAAATATAAATGAAATAAGGGCCTAAATATTTTATAGGAGTCATTTCAAAAACGAAATAAAACCCCAAATGATAATTCAATTGATCTTTTCTGAATTTTTGAATTTCAGTTGATTTCTTTTTGAATTCAGAAAAGATCAATTGAAATTTTCTGAATTTCGATTGTTTTTTTCTGAAATTCAAATAGAATTTCTGAATTTTGTTTGATATTTTCTGAATTTCAAACAAAATTTCTGAATTTCAATTCATATTTTCTGAATTTGATTGTTCTTTTTGGAATTTCAAATAGAATTTCTGAATTTCGATTATTTTTTCTGAATTTAAAATTGAATTTCTGAATTTCAATTGATATTTTCTGAATTTGAATTGATGTTTTATTCTATTTGATTTTTTCTGAATTTCAATTGATTGTTTTCTGAATTTCAAATAGAATTTCTGAACTTCAGCTGTTATTCTTTGAATTTAAAATGAAATTTCTGAATTTCAATTGAACTTTTCTGAATTGCAATTGATATTTTCTAAATTTTAATTGATATTTTACTATATTTTATTTTTTTGAATTTCAAATAAAATTTCTGAATTTTGAATATTTTTTCTGAACTTCAATAAGAAATGGTGTGATGTTCTGTCGAAAAATGCAGCTTATATGATAGTTTGCTACTTAAGTTTCAATGCTATAAATAGAACTGTAGTTAGAGCATTGGTTTGCAACACCTGAATACACGGGTTCGATTCCTACAATAAAATATTTTTTTTTTTTCTTTCGTTGTTAAGTATTTTTGGCCACACGGGGGAGGGGGGGGGGGGGGTGTGGGCGTTAATATTTAAATAATTATATACAATATTTATATTTATTTAATTTTATTTAAAATGTTTGTATAAAAAACCTGCAGCGGTATGACTAGAACTGACTCACACATACGATTAGACGTGCTCTCGTTGTTTTTTGTTTTATTGCCTGGCAATTTAAAGATTTCGCTATATTATTTTCCTATTAATTTTTTTCTCTCTTTCAATGCAATAAAGCAATTCTTCCATATTGTTTTAATAAACAATTTATTTATATCAAGTACAAAGTAAATGAACTTGTGGCACAAAATAAAAAGCTCTGTACAATAAATCAAAGGAAACACTCTGCTCGAGATAAGTTGTTCAAACAAATAAAAGAGAGAAAAAAAAAGACAAAAAACAAATTTTTTTTTAAATGTAATGAAATTTTCTTTGTTCCATTGAAAGTGTAAATATTTTGTTGCACTTTGGCAATAACAAACTTTGCAACTATTATCAACAAGAATTTTTAATAGCTTGTTATTTGCGCAAAAATCGCATTATAAAATATAAATTGATAATAAATTTTTACAATATGGCGACATGACAGCGTAGCCGGAGTAATGTTGATAATAAAATTACAAGCAAGGCGCTGCTGCATTTTATTTTGCTGGCATTTAGAAAACTTATAACATACTTAAGTGCATACATTTACATGTTTATCAATAAATGCACACATACACATGCACACACACACTCATATTTTGAAATGTGGCAAAACATTTGATAGGCAGCAGCTACATTTGATAAGCGTCAGCAAATAATTATGATGATAATTTATATAATAAGCTCTATAATTAAATTTTATAAGCTTTATTTTGAGGTTATCAGCAGCGTTTAGTATTTTGCGTTTACAATTGCAGAGTATTTTTTTGTTGTTGTTGTTGTTGCTATGACTTGAATTAAACAACACGTCTTACGACTGTGTCATTTTAAGAAAAAAAAAAAAAAAACATAATTTATAACTCACTACTCGAAGGTTAAATTCTGCCTTTAAGAAACTTCTAATTGTTGACAAAATATTGCTTCTAAAAAGCGACACGCAATGTGAAAGTTTAAATAGTAGCAGTAGAAAGTTAAGGTAGCTGCAAAGCTCTTAATAACCTTGCAACTAACTATAGAGACAATTAACAATATTAATTTGATAAAATAGTTTTGCGTGGAATATCAAAGGCCAGGAAAGTTGCTGGTGTGGTGGTCACAATGTAATTAAAAATGACAAAGTAGCTATCTAAAGTAGAAATTTCACAAATGCACTGTCATGATCTAAGAGTGCCATCGTAGTATCGTAGACTATACTTAGTCTAATGTAAAATAGAAAATAAAATAAAAGAAAATAAAAAGAAAGAAGCGTAAATGTCAGCTCATTTAAGTAAGTAGAGGAGTAACAACGTTTTGCGTTGACGAAGGCACCTATTAATGTTTGTTTTTTTTTTCAAATATTTAAATACAATTTTATTAATTTAACAACTTAATTTAATAATTTTTTGATTAATTATCTAATATATTAAATATTAAATATTAAATATTTAACTATATAAAAAAATAATTTTTTTTATGACATTTATAACAGATTTATTGTGAAAATAATTATATTATAATACAACATTTAAAGATTATTTAAAAAAGTTTCGCACAAAAATATAAAGTAATAACAGATTTATTGCAGTTCTCCGCTGATGCATCAAAAAAATTGGTTTTTGTAGTGAACGTGATGAAATGTTGATGTTTTTTTGCAATAAAATGGACCTATTTTTTATTGTAAGATAGGTACTAGGTGAAAAATTTAAAAGTCATTTGAGAGTTATTTTAATGTACAATATGTGGAGAAATTTTTAAAACGATCGGTTCAATAGTTTACTCCGAATCGTGGTGACCGACTTCAAAAATAACATGTTTGGGAACCACGATTTAAAGTTTTGTTCACTGGTATAACTGAGTTGAAGCCGATTGTCCTCAAAATTCAATACAATATTCTTGAGATGTTCAAAACTTTACCCCGCCCTTAATAAGAAAAACAAAGATAATAATAAAAACACAAAATCACATCGAATTGGTTTCTTACTGCATTTAAATATTTCTTATCTACAGGGGTGACACCATAACTACCCGCCCCGGGTAACCTCAAGGCTAGGAACGCCTCTGGTAATGATTTCTACTCTGCGCTTTTTCAAAGCTTGCCAGAGCTTCTTCGATGCCTCCATTTGTAGATCTACCGTGTATAAAGCCATGTTGTCTAGGAGACAATCCCCCGCCATTATTGATTGCATTTGCAAAGCGAGGCTTAATTTATTTTTCTAATAGCTTGCCAGCCGTATCAAGCATGCATAAGGGTCAATAGGCCGAAAGAGACTCCGAATGTTCTTTCTCCTTACGTATAAACAGAAGCCTTTGTCTCTTCCATAAAGACTGTCCCAGAAATAACTGTCCTTTTGCTTTTTTTTTTGTTTATTGTTAAAAAAAACCATTAATTTTTTTTTTAAATTCTTTCAGTTTATTATTAAGTGAACATTACAAAATAAATGAAAATTTTATTTACATTAAAAAAAATACACTTGAAAAAAATTATGCTCTTTTTGATTAAGGTCCTCCATTAGGTTTTTTACCGACCTTAGTGTATGCCTAACGCCATTTACGTCGAAATATTTCGATGTTTTTCGCAGTTTGTTTGGACTTCTTAAGATTTATTTTCATTAAAGCCCAATATCTTTCGAATGGACAAAGTTCGGGACAATTAGGAAGATTGGCTTCTCTTGGTAACACAGTGACATTATTGGCTTGGTACCAGCCACTCTCTGAAGTAAATTTCGGTGTTGATTGTGCGATCTGCCACAAATTCCTTAATTCGAAGGCCACATTTGCAAATGGCCTGCCACACCATGTATTTCTTTGGGAATTTGGTATGTTTTTCGGTGGTAAATGTAGAGGATGCTCCAGACCTTCTAACCGCAGTATATTATCCGTGTCCAAGTAACTGCTTGAAATCCGCTTTGCAGTACGTTTCATCGTCCATGATCACGCAATCAAATTTGGGCAGGTTATCGCTATACAGTTTTCGAGCCCTCCTCTTGGCTTCGGCGTCCTTTTCTTCTGACCTATCAGGTACTTTTTGTGCTTAATAGCTCCTTAGGTTGTAACATTTTTTTTAATCCGTTGAACATTTGACTTCGATGTTCCCGCTTTTGCTGCCATATCACGGACCGAAATGCCTGGATTCTAAATAAACAGCCGCTTAACGTTCTGGGCCACCGCTTGGTTCGCTGGACCACTTTTTTCGCTGAGCCTGGCGTTTTTGATAAAGGGGTAAGCTGTTTGTATCGTTTTGTGGTCTTTCCGACAGTTTTTACGCACACGCCAACTTCCTTAGCGATATTTTTGTGAGTAGTGTTTGGATTTTCCAGGTATTTGCAAATAATTGCTTTCCGCTTTTCTTGTTGAGACGACATTTTTTCAGTAGCTCCTTTTATTTTACTAATGGGTAGTTTTTTTTTTTATCTGCAATATTTATACTTTATTTAGTATAAATAAAGGAACATAAGGCAAAAAATGTTCCTCATGAAAAAGTAATGGGGGTCGGTCATATTTATTTCATTAACAGTAGGAGGTTAGGGTTTTACCTCCTCTATAGCTCGAAAACCTAGGCTGACCCGAAAATTCTGACTTTGAATTCGGATTCAGCGAACCTAAAATCTTAGAAAACCGTTGTGAAACTTCTTGGGATTTGCAAAAACTTCAGTTTTGTTGTACAGTGTAGATGTTTATTATGCTTACACAAAACCATACTCATGAAAGTTTTTTAAGTTTTTTATTATAATGTTTGAATAAATATTTTTGTTGACTTATGCATAGTTCTTTATTTGTATTTCATTATAGAGCAGAAAGAAAAACAACTATGGTGTTCGAAAAAAGTGTCACGTGCGAAATGTCACGTGCGACCATCTCTTTTATTGAATAAAAAAAAAATATAAATCCTTTATGTCTACAATGCTAGCCATTTTTAAGGAACATCAATGCATAACACTAAAAAAAAATTACATAAAAACATTGCTTCCCATTTCGCTGAAATCTGCGTTTGAATTTTTTGTCACGAAAACCACTTCTGTTTTTTGTCACGTGCGACACCTTAGTTTTTTGCTAATATCTTGAGAACTAAAAATTACCCAACAATTGACAATACCAATAATTAAAGGGCTAATTGAGAGCTATAAGGCTTGCCTTTTGTTTTTTTTTAAATTTGTTTTATTATGACATTTTTTTCACTTGAAATGTGTACAACAGTCACGTTCGACACCATGAAAATGCCCATATGCATGTCATTGGGAGGAATGCTTTCTTTAGTCGTCTCTAGAAGTGCTTCTAGAATTTTCCAATAAAAGATTTCTTTGAGGCCATCAATGAAAGAATTCTAGCAGGTATTTTCCAGGAAAACTTTAAGAAGGCACTGTACGATTCAGAAGACATAAGAAAAAATTCTGATAAGAAAATATTTAACCATTGCCTTGTGCAACATGCCATGAAAGCATTCTTGGAAGCTATTCAAATAACCTTTTACAAGTTGATGAGAATGCCTTCTGAAAGCACTTTTCAATAAGGCTGAAGAGAAGCAGAGTAGGATTTTTAGTATGTCTTCTGAAAGCAGTGACTAAAAGAATGCATGTCAAGTTTGTATCAAAAATTTTGCTGGGATATTATAGCTAGCTTAAGTTGGTTCTTCGCTATCTTGAATTCTTCGTTTTCGGGTAGAGCTATACCTGTCCGCCTTGCTCTGGTGTATCTACTTCGGCTACGTAGATATGCTTGTCTCTTAATTATTAATAATTTGAATCACTATGGTTCTTGCATCATTTGTGTCAAAACTTATATAGGAGAAAGCGTCAGTTTCAGCAAGAAACTGGGTCTAATTTCAAAGTATTAAATTTTCGTGTGCCCTTCCTGGTGACATTTTGCGACGGGCGGTTAGATTTTTACCCATGGACCATTCATACGTGGGTCATGTGATATATATATACATCGTGTGATATATGGAGCTGTGACATTTCAGCCCGGTCTTCGGAAAGTGGTGTCAGTTCCAGTGTTTGCGACAAAAAGAGCTTGCCTGGCAATCATATCTAAAACTCGTCTTCCTATATCGCACACTAAATACAGAACAGTCACAACTAAAAAAACATAACTTTTCAGGAGAAGCGAAAAATAAAACTCTTTGGTTGAAACTGCAAAAGAAAAGCAATTATTATTTAGACACACAATCTTAATTTTTCCAGTTAATGAAGAAAATAATGAAAAAGGTAGTGAGATATGTGTTTTATGAATTGATTTATAACAAAAAGTAGGTATCGAAAAATTTTGAGTTGTGACTGTTTTGTATTTAGTGTGCGATATGATTAATTGAAGGCAAGCCATACTTAATCGACTAAGAATTGAAGTCTCCTGCGACAATGTACTTTCCAGTCGATTCTCGAAGTCGAGTCGAGTCGAGTTAAGACTCGTAAACGAGTCGAGTTGAGACTCGTAAACGAGTCGAGTTGAGACTCGTAAACGAGTCGAGTTGAGACTCCTAAACGAGTCGAGTTGAGACTCTTAAACGAGTCGAGTTGAGACTCTTAAACGAGTCGAGTTGAGACTCGTAAACCAGTCGAGTATTGACGTAGAGTCGAGTCTCTAAGTATCGAAGCTTTTTCTTAAGTGTGGCCTGAAAGTCTTCTACATGTTGCGTGAGGTTTTTTACTGCACGTGTTGTTATAGAGTCGAGGACTCGTATCTCGATCCAAGGTATGGGTTTTAGAACTTTAGAACGGTGAGGATTCTTGCGGAGTGCTTTTGAGTGCTTCGCATAACTCGGTGCTGCATTTTTTCTCTTTGGCGAGTTTTTGCAAGAGAGCAAAGTCTTTCTGATGGACTGAATTTTCGTTTCGGCACCATTTGGGTTTACTTTGTTGCGGATGTTACTTAAAAACTTACGCATAACTATAGCCTTGTGTTGGTTTGATAAGCACAACTTCAGTTTTCGTTTTGTGTTTCTCACATTTTTGGTAGGTTTTGACTTTGTTTTCTCCTTGACAGAATTTTGCCGGCCACTTCTTTGTTTCTCTCATTAAATTTCATTCTTTAAAAATTTAACTTTATACACAAGATACGACATTACAATTAAGGTGGGACATAACATTCGCGAGAACGGAGACAACAGACCTTTTTTTTAAAAATTCATAAACATTTTTCCAAAATTTTTTTTATTATTGTACGGAATTGAATTCATTTTTTCTAAATTACAAGAAAAAAATTCAAAATAAATATATTTTTCACTCCAACATGGTTTTATAGAGCTCCAAACTGGCGGCAGAGAAAAAAAACGGAGCCTCGTGGTTGCAGCGCTGGGAGTAGCAAAAATTGTTCGATCTGGAAAAAAATTACTTTTTTAAATCTTAACAAAATTGGTTATCGTATGACAGGAGTTTTTTTTAAATTGTTTTTCAATTTTTAGTGAAGTTTCAAATTTGAAAGTGTGTTTTTTCGAAAAAAAAAAAAATATTGACTTTAAAAATTCATAAAAAATCGAAAAAATTTAAAAAAGCTCTTGTCATACGATAGCGAATCAAGTTTAAAAAATACAAAAAAAAATTTTTGTCAAAAAATTAACCCGCTAGTGCCGCAACCAGTACGAAAAATATGGTTTCGAGATAAACGCGTTCAAAGTTTGCGAACAAAGAAAAATGCAAAGAAAAATGCGCTCTCACTTATTTGGTAACTTTTGAACCCGTAGGAATTTTTCCATGAATTCTTAGAATCTTAGAATCTTCAGAATATTAACTAAAATACAAAATTATAAAGTCGATTTAAAAAAACAGCCAATGTCATGTCCCCCGTTAAAAGAACTTGAAGTATCTAATATTAAGAGTTCATTTAATATTTTGATCATGTTGATCTTTAGTGGTATGTAAACAAAAGATCATGATTTCTTAAATATAGGTAAAATAGAAAAAAATTGTTTTTGTTGTTCAATCACATTTCCTTTTTTTAAGAATGATGCAAATAAATGGGTGTGTCTAATAAAAAAATCAAAACAACACAAAAAATTTGGTTAAATGGCGTGTTTGCTTGAAGTATCTAATGGATTTTGTAGCGCCGCAATTTGTTGATGATGCTCAACTATTGACGCCATTATAACAATCAGTGCTTGTATTTTATTGAATTTTTTTTATTTATTTCATTTTTTGCGTTGCCTAAATAACTTAATTAATTGAAATTTAAATAAATTTCATTTTTAATAAATTAAATTTTTTTTCGTAGGTTTGTTTGAATAAATTATTTTAAGTTGCTTTCATTGTTTATTTACATGTCACGTGATGTGAGACGCTTGCCTTTGAGACAAATGCTAGTCTAGAAGTTGTTAGTATTTTAGAGCTTTTAAGCTTGGTGAGAAGAATATTTTTTTCTCATTTGTATAACTTTATTTGTAACGTATATGTTTCAAAAATTGACAAATAATGTGCCGTTATTGTATCTTTAAATACTTAAACAAAGCGAGAATAGAGAAAAAAACAGCACTGCTCATCGAGCTATGCCTAAAAGCATGCTTTAAAATTTAATTAATTACAATTACAACTTTAAGCTTTCTAATACCTAAAGAAATAAATAATTTATATTTGTTTCGCTTAACAAGTTTGCTCAAACACAAAAATTTATTGCATGTTACTTTTTTGATATCAATATTTTTTTTCAAAAACTTGTTGAGAATTATGTTTTTTAATTTTTCAAACGAATGTAATTTTATATATATAAATTGCTGAAGTGCAATAATTGAACATCAAATATCACATGCATTTTTTTATATCAATATTTTTTTTATAGAAGAATTTAAACGTCATGTTTTAAAAAATATGCCGGAATTTTCAAATTTTAAATAATATCAAGATTGTGAACAAATATTCATGCAAATTTTTAGTCTTAAAAAATTAATAATTTCCATTAAAACATTAATTTTTATGATAATTCTCATGTTTTTTATAATTTTTATATTTTTTAAAATTGTTATATTATTTATATTTTTTATAATTATCATATTTTTTATAATTTTCATATTTTTTATAATTTTCATATATTTTATAATTTCCTTTTTATTATAATTTTCATATTTTTTATAATTTTCATATTTTTTATAATTTTCATATTTTTTTATTAAATATTGGTTTTAATAATTTTTGTTAGAGTACTTTTGTAATTGACCTTACTTGCGATTTATTTAACTGTGTATTATTAATCACATGACACTGTTTAGTCTCATTTCATATCTTATCAGCTGACGTTTTTTTTTTATTTTTAAATATTTGTTTTCCTAGCAGCAAATAACGTTAATTACGATATAAAAACAGCTTTTTATAGCAACATTTCACTCGCAACTTAACGCTACGTCTTAATCTTGATTTATTAAATAAATATATAAAATTTTGTTTTTAAATTCCTATCTAGTTGTTGTCATGCCAAAAACACGAACATATAAATTTTGTATTTTTTAAGATTTTTTAAAATTTTAAATTCATACTGCTTTTTTTTTAATAAAATGCTTACGCACTAGCATTTTCCACATACTCTCAACAGATTTATGTGTTTTCTTTTTTTTTAATTGCTTAAACTTTCAAAACTTTTTACAATTTTACGTTTTATTGTGTGTTATAAGGCAGGCGTCCAATTTTTTCCAAAAGTCTTATTTAACTAAACAATTTTAAATGAAATAAACATCCTTTGTAACTTCCGCGAAATATATATGTATATTTCAAGCTTTAATCTTCCGAATGCTTTATGAGTCAGGAAAAAAAAATATATAAATTTTATAATAAATAAAATTAGTTCATATCTTTGTACTTCTTGTTCTTTGTTTTAATTGTAAACATTGTGCTAAGCGGCGGCGGATCATGCTTGTTTTAACCAGATAAGCCTTTGTTTTTGCAAGTTTCGAAAAAAAAATTTTTAAATAAAAGCTGTTTTTTTTTTTTGTTTATTTTGTCTTTAATTTGCTTTTCATATCTGTCGAAATTTTTTTAATGCTAGCAGCAAATGTTTATTGCTTGCTTCATTGACGTCACGCTGTTGCTGAAAAGCAAAAACAATAACATTAGCAAAAACAACTTAATTTCACGTGAAATTGTTTTTTTAAATTTTCACAATTGGCTGTTTAAAATTTGCCCTCTACCTGTGCTGATGCGCTCTTGTTACTCTCTTTTATACGTACTTCTTATTAAATTCCTAGCGCTAAAGCTTATTTGGCTTGCTTTGTCATCTCGTGACAGTAGCATACAGTACTTGATATATTTAATTGTTGTATTTGCTTTATAAATAGCTGAGATCAACGCCAAAATGTGTTTCCTTCTACGTCAGCTGTCAATTAAGCGGTTTTTGCCGCTAAATAGCTTTATTTTTTGACAAAACTTATTTTAAGTCAAATTTTTCATTGTTTTGCTGCATTTCTGGCAAATTTGTGCAAAAAAATGTCATGACATAAATTTATTGCATGACATAAAATTGCTAAAAATTATGCCTTTAATGCAAAATTAACGTCTCTTACGTTGAATTTATAATCTTTGTAACTTTTGCACAGTTTTTGTCGAAAAAATTGCATGCTACAAATTTATTGCATGACATAAAAAAGCTAAAAATCACGCTTTTGAAACAAAATTTCATTTACTCATATATAACTTAACTTTAGCCTAAACACTCACGGCATTTTCTTGCTCTCATTTTTCAAATTAATGTACAACTATTAAAAAAAAAAAAACACTCACAAGTGCACAGCAGCGCGCACACTTCTCAACTTAATTAGCATAGATAAATTTAGAACAAGTCTGTTAATAATTTGTTGTCAATAGCATTTAAACACATAATAAATATAGCTAGCTACAAAGTAGAGAAAAAACATTGTTTTTGTTTAACAACTTGGCAAAAAAATTAACAATAAAACAAAGCATGCTGTTTAACAGTAACATGACAATTAAATCCGATATAAATACTGCTGTGTCAATTGCTCTTTTTCGCTTTCTAGCACACAATCCATAACAAGTTTATTGCTACTAGCCTTAAATGTTCTGCTCAGGTGTCAGTTAGTTGCACAAACATTGTGCTATAAATTTTTGTTTTTCATTAACATTCAGCTGAATGTAGTTGTTACCATTTTTGTTTTGTTCGCTTGAACTGAAACATGTGACAATGTGTCATGAAATTAGCTAATTAACTTAATTAGCATTAATTATGATGGATTTATTTAAAGTACACAATAATAAATATAATGCAAAAATCAATTATCTTTCTTTTTTCTATTTCGACATAGTTGCGAATTTTTCACAATCGCTTGTTTCAATTGCAAAGATATGAAAGTTTAAAAGCTTTATGTATCTCTCACACACACACTTGTACATTTTTATTAATGCGCGCCACAGAAGTTTAATTTTTTTGTGTTTTTGTGTTTTTGTTTTTAAAGATATTTATGCTAATTTCATTAGCCGCAAAAACAGCGTTAATAATAAAATTAAATATAGATTTTTATTGATTACCTTCCTTCCTTCTTCTCTTGTTGTTTATTGCTCTCTTTGAAAAATCTATCTATACTAAAAATGTTTTGTGAAAATAATTTGGTGTTTTCTTCGCTTTGTTTGAATTGCTGCTAAAAATAATAATTAAAACCTTGATTTCAATCATTTTCATTCAATTTATTTATCTTTTATTAATTTAATTTGTTTATCAAGCAATCTGTTTGTTTTTGGATGCTCAATCTAAGTCCTCGAATTGTTAATAGCTTTTCACATTTTACTTAGATCTTTTGTTTGTATATTATTCTGAAAAATGCGCTGGAATTTTTTGGCAATTCATTGAAGAATTTTCAATAAATTTGGTGAAAGAAGTTATTGATTTTGATTTGTTATTTAATAGTCAAAATATATACATTAAGGTGCCTCGACTTGTATGAAGAAAAAAAGTTCCATTTGTTCCCATCTTAAAATGAACAATATGATGTATTTTTTGACGATTCCCAAAATGTTTTAGTTTTAAATTACATGAAAAATAAATTTGGTGCTAGCAAATTTTTCATTTATAACGCGAAATTTTCAGAAATTAAGCTCAATGTGGAAATTAAGTAGTTTTTAAAGAATATTTTCATCTTCTCACGTTCACAGTTCAACAACGGATAATTTAAAAGGAATCGTTCGTTGATACAACCTTTCAAATAAGCTATTAAAATAAGTTTTTTGACAGTTTGTTTTTCTGCCAGAGACAATAATACTAATTAATCCCATAACTCATAAGGGTGTGAAAATATACCTACCTATCCTCCCATACTATTTTTTTTTCTCAGCTCGACTTTCTCTTTTTACCTCCGTAAATATACGCACTTCAAGTGCAGACTCCCTGTATATAAAATTTTAATAGTTAAATTTTCTAAGTGGATGATTTTATCTGCATTGAGAAAAGAGTTGATAGAAAGAAACCTCATGTTGTAACCAAACCAGTGTGTAAAAACTGGGAAGACCACGAAGACTTCAATACGCCTCAAATGTTATGATAACCCTACGGACAAAGCAGGGTCAATTGCCCTAAAGTAGCCGGTCCTGTGACAGTTCTTATTTAACCTATCACAGGACAGGTTCGATATTACTCAGAACGGGACCAATAGTTTTTAAATGTGTTTTGCTCTATTAATCTTATCGTTACCAATAGCTCAGTGGAAGTGCGCTAGACTGTCACGCGGTGGACGTGGGTTCGAACCCTGACTGTGTTTAATAATAAAATTAAATAATTTAAATTCTAATTCTATTTCATTAACTGCTTAATCAAAAATAACCTTCAAAATAAATTTGCTTAACATTTGAAAATTTAATTTTTTATTTAAAAACCAAAAAAAAAATAAAAAAAATTTTGTGATTTTGCCGGGGATTGAACCCAGGTCAGTCGAGTACTAAGCAGGAACGCTAACAAGCTCGACTAAACATGAATTTCCAAAACGTTGATTCAATTTCACTAACAACTTGCGTATAAGTGTACCGTGTTCTATAAATAGACCGGCTACTGATTAGGTCCGAAGGTATCTATGAGGTGTCAATTGACACCTGCCGATATATTTTTGAACCGGTTCTAGGATTGGTCCAAAGGTATCTAGCCGGTGTCAATTTACTCCTGTCAATGACAACGCCATGTAAAAGGGACCGGTTGGTTTCATATGTTGGTGGTAGAATTGGGACCGGTCACTATCACTTTGGAACCTATCACGTGATAGGTTCTGAACCGGTTCTTTTGTCCGTAGGGAAGGTACAGAGATTTTGTAATGTATGGGCTCGAGAAATCATGTTTTTAAAAAAACGAAGTGCAGAGTTACTCCACTAGTGATATCGATATAAGACAGAAAACTCGATTCGCGTGAACCGACAAAAAGTATGAATAAAATAAATTAAATAAAAATGAATAAAATAAGATGCAAAATACATAAAAATAGTTAAGCATTATTTAAATACATACTGTTTAATATTTAATAAAAATATTAAAAATTAAACCTAAATTAAAATTAAATGCATTTTAAAAATTGTATATAATATCGAAAATCAAGTCACAAATTATAATATTGTTTACAAAAAAAAATTCAAATAACAAAATTAAAATATAAAAATAATCAAAATAAAACATAAAATAAAACAATTAAACAAAACAAATAAAAAAGAAAAAACTTCAAGAATAAAATTAAATTGAGACATAAAAACTTAAAATAAATTTATTAATTTTTCGATGAAAAAGAACACTTAGAACCAAAAATCAAAACTTTGAAAAGCTCACGTTTGTTAGCTTAATTTCAAAGAAAAAATTTTAAATAAAACATGAAAAAAAATTCTAAATAAAATTAATGTATAAAAAAATAAAATAAAATAATAAAAAATAATAAAAAATAAAATAAAAAAATAAAATAAAAAAATAAAATCAAAAAAGATAAAATCAAAAAAATTAGATAAAAAAAAATAAAAATAAAATAAAAAAAAATAAAAAATAAAATAAAAAAAAAAAAAAATAAAATAAAAAAAAAATAAAAAATAAAATAAAAAAAAAATAAAAAATAAAATAAAAAAATAATAAAAAATAAAATAAAAAAAATAAAAAACAAACAAAAAAATACAATAATAAAATAAAAAAAAAATAATAAAATAAAAAAAAAAAAATAATAAAATAAAAAAAAATAATAACAAACAAAAGAAAAAAAATAATAACAAACAAAAGAAAAAAAATAAATAAGATGAGCAATAAAAAATAACAATTGAAATAAAAAATAATATTTACAATAAAATGAACAAATTAAATTTGAAAAATAATATACAAAAATCAAATAAACAAAACAAATCAAAATTTAATAAAATCAAAAACAAATAAAAAAAGAAAAATTTCAAGAAAAAAAAAATTAAGACAGAATAAAACTTTAATTAAATTTATTAATTTTTCGATCAAAAATATGACGTAAGAACCAAAAATAAAAAAGTTTAAAAAGCTTAAGTTTGTCAACTTAATTTAAAAGAAACAAAAACAATTGTAATTAAAAAACAAAAATAATAACAAACAGAGGTTACATGATTAATAAAAATAAATACAAAAAATAAACTTTTGAGAAATTCTTAAAAAAATAAATAAACAAAAAATAAAATATGAAATTAATAAAATAAAATAAATAAAAAATTAATAAAAAAAAATAAATAAAAAATAAATAAAATAAAATAAAAAATATAAAAAAATAAATAAAATAAAATAAAATAAAATAAATAAAATGGAATAAATAAAACAATAAATAAAAATTCAGTAAAAAAACAAATAGACAATAAATAAAAAAATTAATAAAATTCATTAATAAAATATAAATAAAAACAACAATTAAAAAAATAAATAACAACAATCATTAAAAAAAATAAAAATATATAAAAATAAATTAAAAATACATACAAAATTAATCAAAAGTAAATAAAAAATAATTAAAAGTAAATAGAAAAATAAATAAAATATAAATAAAAAATAAATAAAAAATCAATAGAAAATAAATAAATAATAAATAAAAAATAAATAAAAAATAAATAAAAAATAAATAAAAAATCAATAAAAAATAAATTAAAAAAAATAAACATAAATAAAAATAATAAAAAATCAATAAAAAATAAATAAATAAAAATTAATTAAAATAAATAAACATAAATAAAAATAATAAAAAATAAATTAAATAAAAAATAAATATAAATAAATTAAAATAAATAAAAATTAACAAAAATAAATAAAAATTTACAAAAATAAATAAAAATAAACAAAAATTTACAAAAATAAATAAAAATTTACAAAAATAAATAAAAATTTACAAAAATAAATAAAAATTTACAAAAATAAATAAAAATAAATAAAAAATAAATAACAAAAGAAAAAATAACAAAAGTAAAAATCAAAAAATAAAAAAAATCACCAAAAAATTAATCAAAAATAAATAAAAAATAAATAAAAAAATGAATAATAAAATAGTAAAATAAAAAAATAATAAAATAAATAAAAACTACATAAAAAAAAAATAAATAAAAAATAACTAAATAAAAAAATAAATAAAAAATAAAAAGTTAATAAAAAAATTAGTTAAAAAATAAATTAAAAAATAAAATATATAAAAAATAAATAAAAAAATATATAAATAAAAACATCAATAAAAAATAAATAATAAAATAAATAAAAAATAAAAAAGAAATAAAAAATAAAAACTTAATAAAAAAATCAATTAAAAAAATAAAAAAAAATAAATAAAAAAACAAATAAAAAATAAAAAAAATCAAAGATAAGTTACAATAAAGCATTATTTGAAAAGACTTCCAGCTCTGTTATACAATCCAATTTGAGTCTGAATCGGATTTGTTTTGGAGAGTTAATAAATTATTTTTTTATTTATTTATTAACAATTTAAACTTAACATATTATAAGAGTAACCACAAAAATAATTTGGTCAAGAAGATGGTCATTGACACACTCTCATGGAGACTTTGCAGTTATGGTCTTCTTTTTTTGATATTCTGTTGATTTTCTTTGGTCTTCATCAGAGATGTTCAGCTTTATCCACTTTGCAACGATCCAAGTGCTTTAACATAGTGATTATCACTTTGGACAATGTGATACTAGCTAGAGCTAAGTATGCCACCGATTGTTGACCACGCCTATGCCTTTATTAAAGCGATATTCTCTTATAAATCTATAAATTATTCTTTGTTCAAGCGCTATTGTGAAATTTACTAAATTAAAATTATGCCGTATCAGACATTTCTAAGGGTCTCGCAGAGTCCTCCGCTTAATTTTCTCCTCTGAATTCTTCTGTACAGGATTGACTAAAATTTAGTTCACGATTTTTAACCGTGCAGTATGCTTTATTTTTTTAAGCAAAACTTATGCTTGCATTTATTATATCATGCTATTTTTTTCTTATATTTAGCAAATTTGTTTCCCATTGAATACATTTTACCATCAAGACAACCCTGTAACACTTTGTGCGCGTTGCCAACTTATGCAATTTAGAAAAAAAAAGCTGACAATTTAGACAAAAAAAAATTTTTTTAGCATTGTCGCATGCCGAAAAATTTATTAATTGTCTCAAAATTAAAAAAAAAAACACAAAATATTTACACAAGCTGTGTTATGCAGCTTAAACAAATGTTCAAAACAATTGAATATCTTAAATTTTAGCCACTTTTTAATAACAATTCTTATTTATAATGAGTCTTTTTTGCATTTTTTTATATAATTTTTTTTTTTAATAATTTTTTTGTTTTTCTCTTAATATTATTTTTATTTTTTTTAATATAATTTTTTTTTATTTTATGATTTGCATTTATTATGGCATTTCAAGCTTTGCGCCTTTCTGTTTGACTATTCAATTTGACTACAACAACAACAATAACAACAGCGCATTTCGCTAGCTGGCATTGGCATTGCCAACATTAGCTTTTAGATATTGCTTTTTGATATCATTAAATTTGGGAATTTATTGCAATTTAATTGCAGTTCTACCATCCTCCTGCCCCCTCCCCCCGTCCCACCTGCTTTTTATTTTCTTACAAAATAAATATTCATTATTTTCAGCACATTCAGCTTGAATGCTTAAATTTAATTGCATTCGATGTGGCGCTGTTGTTTTTGCATTGTAGCATTTTATAGTTTATTTTTATATTTTATAAATTTTTTTTTTCTAAACATCAATCATTTAAGAATTGACGGAAGTGTCAGCGGTACAGTGACATCTGGGTACGCCCTCTAGCTTTGAGAAATTGAGAAGCAGCTAATCAGCTAATATCCTTGTACACTGTAAAATTTCACTAAAACCGGTTGTGGTATAATTTCTTGATAGTTTTTTTTTTTTCATAGATAGATTCATAGTAAAATCAACAAATCATCCTTGAAAGATTTTTCCTTGCAATAAGTTTGATCTGCCGCTATCTTGAATCTTTTTAATTTTGATTTATTTGTTTACAATATCGACAGCATTTCCTGCATTATTGTCGTCATACTTTGTTATCGACAATCAGCACTCAAAATTTATTCCAAATTTTGCGAAACATTTTAATTGCTGCTCATAACATGCTTGATATTTTTATATACTACGTCCTAGTTTTTTCTATAATTCATAATTTTATTTTTTTTTTTTCATTTTCATCGTTGAAATGAAATATTTTTTTTTCTTTGTTTAATTCATGCAGCTTAATTGTTTGTAGAAAATTGCTCACATTTTTTGCATTCTTTGTAACGATTTTCGCTTTGATTTCACCGTCTGTTGCGTTTCTAACGCTGCAATGCGTCGTGCTGCAAGAATATGCATGAAAGTTCGAATTAAATCGCAGTGCACACGCTGCGACAAAAATAACAAAAAAAAAAAAACAAAAATTAATGTTTGTTGCTAGTTTGAAGGGAAAACTGTAGGCAGCTCAACGCCGCCAACTGACCAATGGTTTTCAACTGCTGATTTTTATCTCGTGATAAAAAATAGCAAAAAAATAAATTTACAAAAAAAAAAACAAGCAAAAGTAAACTAAAATTAAAATTCTTGAACTAATCGATCGGGCGGATCATGGCGTGTCTTTGTCGTTGTTGTTGTCGCCGTCGCCGTCTTCGTCTTCGTTGTTGTCGTTGTCAAGCATAAAGCAAGGGTTGGCTGCATTTTTATTTTGGCCAACTGCACTAGTGTCCATCCGCTGCTTTTGCTATAAACTCGAAATATTTGCTAATTTTTCTAAACTCAGCGCGTGTGTGATTTTATTTTTTCACATATTTATATGCTTAAAAATAAGCAGAAAAACTCTTAATAAGTACAAAGCGTTGCACTATTTGCACGTCGCAGACGAGTCTAACGTGAATACGCATTGTGACCGCATTTTTGTTAAATTCCAACTCAATATATTTGAAAAAAGAGTATTTCCCAAATTTATCGCATGCGATAAATTTTTTTGTTTTCTTGCTCTATACAACGTTAAATCCTAAAAAACACTCCACAATTAACGCCCGCCCAATGCTTGTCAATTTGTCATAAGTTTTTTAAAAAAGTTTCGCGCTTAAGTCAGTCAGCTTGTTTTGTTGTCTTGTTCATTTAAACCGCCAAAGTGCTTCCTGCTGCGCGTCCACGAAAAATTATCAAAATCAAGCGAAAACGCAAAAAAAATGGTGATAGTGAAACGGATACGGAAAGAAAAAATTCAAATGGCTCTTTACTGCGTTCCTTCGATAACGACGATGAAGATGTGGCGACGGAAAACGTTGTCATGTCAACAACATCATCCAAAACAACAACAACAAATACGCGCCCTAGTGCTCGTCTCATAACTAGCAATAAAATAACTAAAAATAAGCTTAGTAATAGTAATTTAAACAACAATCAATCAAGCTCTTCAACAACATCTTCCTCAAATACTTCAACAACAACAACAAAAACCACATCCTCCTCATCATTATCTCTAGTAGAAACAACGAAAAAAAAGGTCATCACTAAAACAACAGCAGCAGCACATACCAAAAACTCACATCTATTTACGCGTTCCAATTCGAAGCAGTACACCGATCCAAGTATTGTTGCAAAAAATTTAAAAAAAAAAAAACACAAATTTTCCAAACTTAAAAAAAGCTATGAAATCTTAGTAAATTTTTTTTTTGGTACTTTAGAATATAACCAAAATTGTTGCAGCTTATGCTTTGTTTCAGCACTGTTTCGTAGTCAGCATTCGTAGTAAAAAATTTGTTGCATGCTACTTTTTATAAATACTTTTCTAAAGCTTTCTCATGGATCACATAAAAAGTTAGTTTCCAAAACAAAATAATTTAAATAAATGGACTGGACTGTTCTAAAGGAAATAACAAACCTGACAAAAATTTTGTTTAAAGAACTTCAAATATTATAGATTTTTTTTTAATATCTGTTTAATATTCTTAACGAGCATTTTGAGCTCGAACTATACTACTTTTTTTTTTGAAATATTTGTACACCTTTTCGACAAACGTAGTATTTTGGAGTTTAAATTCCACTGGCCCAGTTATTAGACGTACTGCAGTTAATTTGAAAATTTTAGTTATCAGCTACTAAAATTTGGACCTTAAAAATTTAACTTCTAATTACTTATTAATTGAAATAATTTAACTTCTAATTACTTAGTATTCATCAAAGTAAAATATTAAAATAAATACAAAATTTTAGTCAAATTTCAGTTTTTTCATCATTTGCAGCTATGCGAGTCTTAATACTCTGCTGCATTTGTGAATGATGATTCCACACCAGGGACCGTACCGGTTATGGTTTTTATCAAAAAAGTCAAATAATAACTGTTAATTTTTAACTTTTATGTTTTCCGTCAAAAATAAAAGTTATTTTGTGCCTTATATTTTTTCGGGCAAACATAACAGTTACTTTTAACTTTTATTTGATTGGTCAAAAATAACAGTTATTTTCTGCCTTTTATTTTTTCGGTCAAAAATATCAGGCAATTTGTGTTTTTTCAAAGGCCAGTTTAAAAACAAAAAAACTATCGATACCATTATTTTGGTCTCATCGGTGATCACGTTTTACATATGGTATCAAAAGTTTTTTAATCGGACAAGCGGCCTTAAAAAAACACAGATTGCCTGATATTTTTGACCGAAAAAATAAAAGTCACAAAATAACTGTTATTTTTGACCGATAAAATAAAAATCAAAGATAATCGTTATTTTTGTCTGAAAAAAAATAAAAGGCAAAAAATAACAGTTAATTTTTAACTTTTATAGAATCAGTCGAAAATTTAAAAGGCTCTAAATATTCGTGAAGCTGAGGCCATTTGTATCATAATGGTATTTGAAAATGTCCTTCGACAATTTTTTCATTGTGTCTTTTTCATTCGAAATTTATAAAATAACAGTTATTTTCGGTCCCTGTTCCACACATGATTAATTGTTCTAAAAGCTACGTTTAGGTTATTTCACTCTTCATGACCTTCAAAACGTTTTCTATCAGGTTCATGTCAAGACTATTACCCGGCTAATCGAAAAGATATTTGGTTCCGCTAGATGAATTTGTTCCACCAGTTATGTTTTCACAGACCTGACTTTCTGACAGGGTGCTGCATCTTGCATAAAAATAAATGGTTCTTTTTTTTGGAAACTTCTTTACATTGGTCTTGCCTCATTATCTTTACTACATACAGGCGCGCCCAGTGCCCTTGCCACTGATGACGGACCAAATCATAACTTTCGACGGGTGCTTAAGTGTCTGAATGACTGTCGGAATTAAATTATGCGTCTCTAAGGCTGCGTTTATAGTGAACGCGATTCAGACAGGCAGGCAGACAGGCAGGCTGAAATCTGTGTGAAAAAACTAGATGCAGATAGCTATCTATCTCGCTTGTTCACATTGCCTGTCTGACTCGGCGTTCACTATAACCGCAACCTAAGACGACGGAAAAATTGAGCTTTGTTGCTTAAAATTTCAAATGTACTTTCGTCGCTGAAACAGACCGAAGAAATCGATTACAAATTGATTTTATCTAGTTGGAAAAAATACTACTTTCGAGGAGAACAGACGCTTGCATAGTTGTATACACTGAGAAAAAATCAGACAAATTTAAGCTTGAATTAAAACAAAACATGTTTGAAAAGCATCAAGCATGAATTTCAGTTGTTTAATGGAAGTTTGTGCTTGAGTACAATAATTTATTTCTTGAAAAAGACAAACAAGAAAGGATTTATAACTTATTTCGCAGGTTGTTCTGTTTAAGCAGCCAATGAAACATAGAATTGGGATCGGAAAGCCAATTATAATAACTAAATTAAAACTTTTATACTTACACAGTCGGTATACGAACCTACGTCCTCCGCATGCCAGTCATTCACACTTCCACTGAGATGTTGGCAACGATCATTTAATCGTAGTAAAACATATTTAAGTACAGCTCATCTCAAATGTTTCAAAAAAATATTATAAAAATAAACATTTTGATTTTATCCGGGCTCGAACCCCCGTGAAATGTTTTAAAAACTCAACACTCGACCATCAAGGCAATGAAATTCTTTGCTTCTATTTCAATACAAAATTATAAAAAATAAAGATTTAAACAATTTATTGTTTGAATTAGGTTGTATTATAATATTTTAGTTCAACTAAAAGAACCAGAGACCAATTTATAATGTTATTGTCAAAAAAAATTATGCTTTGCACACCAATCATGCAGGTTAAGTGTGTGGCTTAGCACGCCCGAAGCCCGAGATCGATCCCCAGTCGGGGCAAAAGTTTTTTTCAATAAAAAATTTTTCTGATCGGTCACTACCTCTTTGCAGGCAATGGCAAACCTCAGAGTGTAAATAATACCATGTAAAGCTTCTTGAGAACATAAACTTTAGCCGTTCAGAGTCGGCATAAAACATGTAGGTCCAGTTCTCGGTCAATTCTGTGAAAACATTTAATAATACACACAACACAATTGATCATAAGTAGCTCGGTCCAATTCCTTTGGACTTGCAATTGGATTGGGCTGAAATGGCCAATTTGTTTTGTTTTTTTTTTTTTTTTATTAACACGCGAAATTTAAAAATTGTAGCCTTCTGTTGGGCATAAAATCGAAAATTTAACTAAGTTTAACGTTTATATCTCTTTTAATTTATGATTGTCATGTTGATACAACTCCATTTCATAGTACAGTACCAACCTATTTGATTTTAAAAATACGTTGAAAAATAACAAAAAAAAAATATTTTCTGATGCGTCCAATATAATGGACAAATCCAATGAAAAAGTTAAACTACAATAGCTTAGAATTGAAATGTAAAAATTTGCTTAAAATTTAAAATAATTGGTTAAGTTGGCATTTTTAACATATATCCTATTAAGGTACTATTACAGTGTGTAAAAAATTAAAAATAATTTTTTGTTTTTTTTTAGAATCTGGTTCCTTAAGGCCTTAAGAATGCGTATATGAAATTTTAGAAAAAATATCGCATAAAACAAAAGATATAACATACATTTTATTCGTATGTCGCCCATTTCTTCATATATAATCGTTCATAGAAGAAAATTTAATCGCGTTTTTCTCGAATCAAGTTTTTTCAAATTGGTTTCTAAGATATCTCGAGTTCTGCTTGATGGATTTCGATGAATCTTGGTTCATTGTAATCTTCATAGACTCTGTTAAGCACTCTACCTATAAAAAGCAGAGAAACTTTTATATTTTGTTTTTTACGGCTACGAATTTCTGCTAAAAAGAGTGGTTTTTTGTAAATTTGTTTTTCAACTCATGCCATTTTTTTTGTTGTTTTTGTTTTTTTATATGCGTAGGTAGAGTGCTCAACTACAACCTTTTACTGAAGAATGCACTTTGATTTTTTACTTTCCGACGCCTTGGAAATGCTGGAGACGAGAAACCAACTTACAACCTTTTTTTAAACACGCCAACTTCAACGTCCTCTAGAAAATAAACAACAAATACAAAAACAAAAACATTTTTTTAATATCTTCAACTTTAACTGTTCATAATTTAAATAAATTTGAATTAAATAGTTGTATAATACTATGTAAAAAAAATTAATAAAAAATGTGTTGTTTTTAATAGCTTCACACTGTAATAGTACCTTAAGTACATATCTTTGTAATATGATAAAAAAACTTTAAAAAATCTTATCGATTTAATAAACTTACGATAAACACAACGACCCTGAACATTATCTTTTTAGTTATATTGGAGTACGAGTCTTCTATCATAACAAAATATGTAATTAAAAAAAAAAAATAAATAAAAAACAATATAATAAGATTTTATAAGATCTCCAAAATAAATATTAAATAAATAAGAGAATAAAAAAAATATAATATAAAAATGAAAAATGAACGAAAAAAATAAGTATCATAAAAAATGTTCAATAAAAAATGTTAAAAAATAAAAAATCCCATAAACAAAAAATTTCGAAAATGAATAAAAATAACAATAAAAAACAAATAAATTATGACATAAAAACTGAAAATTTTAAAACAAAAAAAGCAAGATAAAAGAAACAACTAAATTAAATAATATGAAAAAATACACAAAAAATTAAAAAAATAGAAATAAAATAAAAAAATACAAAATAAAATAAAAAAATAACAAAAATAAAAAAATAAAAAAAAATTAAATAAATAAAATAATAAAAAATAAAAAGTGTACAAAAAATAAAAAATTTAAAAACAAATAAAAAAATAAATAAAAATATAAAAAAATAAATAAAAATATAAAAAAATAAAAATAATGAAATAAAAAAAATGTAAGAAATGAGAAAAATAAGAGAAATAAAAAAAAAATTATGACATAAAAACTAAAAATTTTAAATTAAAAAAGCAAGATAAAAGAATAAACAAAATAAAATAAAATGAAAAAATTCACAAAAATTAAAAACAAAAATAAAAAAATTAAATAAATAAAATAATAAAAAAACAAAGAACAAATAAAAAATGTAAAAACAAATAAAAAATAAAAATAATAAAATAAAAAAAATATAAGAAATGAGAAAAATAAAAGAAATAAAAAATAAATAAATTATGACATAAAAACTGAAAATTTTAAAATAAAAAAGCAAGATCAAAGAATAAACAAAATAAAATAAAATAAAAAATTCACAAAAATAAAAAAACAAATAAAAAAATAAAAATAAAAAAACTAAATACATAAAATAATAAAAACGACAAATAAAATATATAAAAACCTAAAAATAGATAAGAAAATAAAAATAATAAAAATATAAGAGATGAGAAAAATAAAAGAAAATAAATAAATAAATTATGACATAAAAACTGAAATTTTAAAATAAAAAAGCAAGATAAAAGAATAAACAAAATAAAATAAAATGAAAAAATTCACAAAAAATTAAAAAAAATAAAAAATAAACAAAATAAAAACAAAAAAAATATTAAATAAGAGGTAAAATAATATAAGAAATAAAAAAATAGGAAAAATAATAACATTCGAAAAATACGAAAAATTACAATTTTAATTAAAAATAAAAAAAAATATAAAACAATATAAAAAAAAATGAAAAATAAATAAAATAAAGAAAATTAAAAGAAAATAAAAAAAAAATAAAAAATAAATAAAATAAAGAAAATTAAAAGAAAATAAAAAAAAAAATAAAAAATAAAAAAAATATAAAACAATATAAAAAAAAATGAAAAATAAATAAAATGAAGAAAATTAAAAGAAAATAAAAAAAAAATAAAAATAAAAAAAAATTAAATAAATTCAATAAATTCTGACATAAAACCTGAAAATTTTAAAATAAAAAAGCGAGATAAAATAAAATGAAAAACATTCACAAAAAATGAAAAAAATGAGAAATTAAAAAAAAAAATAAAATAAAAAAATAAAAAATAGAGGTAAAATTATTAAATATTATATAAAATAAAAAAAAATATAAAAAATAAGACAATTAAAAAAATACGAAAAAATAAAACTTTCAAAAAATAAAAAAGGACTAAATAACAAACAAAATAAAAACAAAATAAAATAGCTCAAAGAAAACAAAAAATATAAAAATACAAAAAAAAACTTTTACTATCCGCATCATTAATTTTAAAAGTAATATAAATTAAAAATATTCAAATAAAGAAAGCAGGCATAATAATTTTTCAAGAAACTTCAAAATTCAAGTTGGAAATAAAGTGAAATAAGGAACGTTTAGATGGAGTTTAATATATAGCATATCACCGCTATGAAAAATCTTCCAAATTTTAACAAAATAAAACTAATCGCCCATTTCATATTGAAGGGTTATATCCGTTGTACTTGCCATCTGCGATTTGGCTCAAACTTTTTCTTGGATTCGTTTATTGCGTTTAGAAAACCAAGTAAGGAAATTACGATTTTAAGAATTTTTTCGCGCACCCATAGCCATGCTTTTGCCAAAATAGGGTATTTTTTGAGAAAACTGTCAATTCAAATTCAATTTTCGTCAATAGGGTAAATCGCAGTAAACCAATTCAATTGTTGAAATTCTCAAGATCAGACTTCATCACTTCAGACAAGATCAATCACTTTCGAAATTCTATTTTCTTAATCACTTCTTCACACAAACATATCTTAATAAATAAATCTTGCGCTATAATTTTGAAAATTATTTTTAAATTTTTAACAGAATGCTTTGCTTTTATTGCAAAAAAAATTTGAAATTTGACGGAGATATTTCGTCGAACTAACTTTTCGAGAAATGCACAACGACAAAAAAATCTTGTCCTTACATTTTTGTACGTAACTATTGATCTATTAAATATTTAATCATCCACTCAAATTAAAACTTATTTATTTACCTCGCAGATAAATTTGTCTAAAGCTCAAATTTCTGGAGTTTCTTATGCAAATCTTATGTATGTAGAAATCAGCCAAAAATCAAGAAATTTACTTTATTTATTAAATTTTACAAAACAAAAAAATAATTAACATTCCAAACATATTTTAATGTTAGAATCTCAAATTACTTCTATATTATTTGTTAAAATAGTAATGTAAAGGCTATTTCATACTAGAGCTAACCTCTAAAGTGCTCCAAGAGAAAATAACTATTCCTCGCAATAGCTTCATGGAAGTTCAGTTAGTCAGGTTAACAAATAAAAATGCAGACATTTTTTGAAAATGTGAAGAAATTAATACACATAGCTTGTGAAGTACAAAATATGGAATCCTAGTAAATATTTTATTAACCATATAATTTAGTCAATTCACGATAAATTTATTTTTTTTATAACATGTGAAAATATTTCAATTCAAAATCAGCAAAACTTCTATAAATAAAAAGACTGCACTTTGAAACTTAAAATTCACGCTGTAGAACTTTTATGTCATAAAAAAAAAAAAAAATCATAACAAATTCTTGCATTTATTGCAAGCAACTGTTTTCACTTGTTTTGCACACGGTTCAAGTTTGAACTTCTTTCGACTCTTCTTTTTTGTGTATTGCTTTGAAAAAAATCATGCAAAACATGTAAAACAAATTGTTAACAGTGAAATTTTTAAATTTTTAACATCCAAACAGTTGAAATAAAAATTTAGTTAAGCTGAAATCAAATAAAAATTTTTCAAGATTATCAAGAAGAGATAAGTTAAGAAAAGAGTAAAAAAAAACGTTTGATTTATAAGCAACCCATTTAAAAAATTTTTTACAATCAAGTCCAGCAGAAAAATATTTTAAACAAACAAACAGAAATAGCAAACAAAAATAGCATGCAATAAATTTTAAAAAAACTTGAGCAAAAAATGAAAACAACAAAATTAAAACTGATAAAACTGAAAAAATAGTGTCATAAAATGTAGTGAAAGACAAGAAAAGTTAATACATTGCATAGATAATAAAGTTTATTTTTACACTAGAAAAAATTGTAAGAATTTGAAAAAATTCTCTAATCCAATCAGTCAAGTTGCCTTGTGTATTGTTTGGTTTAAAAATTATCGCATGCTATATTTTTTGTTTAATTAAATAAAAAGCTAAGTATTTACAACAAATCAAAGCCCTTGAAATGCTACAAAACATTTGTTGTTTTGATGCCAATTAAATTTATATAAAAAAAAATTGAAAAAAGAAAAAAAAAAATGTGTTTATAGATTGAATGTCAGCTGCACACAGGGCAAGACCAGCACCTGTCGTCCGTCGTTGTTTTATACTGTAAATTTCTTATTTTTATAGCTATTTTTTTCTTTTTGTGCTCTTCTAGCCAAGCACACATTGGCATTGAAAGAAAAAGAGAGAAATTTTGAAAAAAAAAAACTAACACTTCTACGTCGAGGTGCTGACATAAAAAACGATTGAATGTCAAGCGCATTTATTTATAAAAAAAATTAAAACAACAACATTAGTTTAAATCTGACAATAAGTGAAAGTCACTTTATTAGAATTGAACTTGAAAACGAAATTTGAAACAAAAAATGTTAATAAATCAATTGAGTTTCAAGTACATACAGATATTTTTATTATTTTTTGAATTTTTTTTTGATTTTTATGTATGTTTTTTTTTAGTTTTTTTCATATTTTTTTATATTTTTTAATTCTTTAATTTTTTATTTTATTTTTTTTATTTTATTTATTTTTTTTTTTAATTTTTTTTATTATTTTCTTAATTTTTTCAATATATTTATAATTTATTAATAATTTTTTCAATATATTAAAATAAATTTTTTCTTAATTTTTTTTTTTTTATTATTTATAATTTTTTCTGTCAGTTCACTCAATCCAAAAATATTTACCAATCACAAAAGCATTATTTTTTTATTTTTTTCCCAATGATTGCGACAAAAACTGCTAACTTTAACTGACGATAACGCTTTTTTGTTGATAACGTTAACAGCACAAAATTTAAAATGATTTCTTTTCACTGAAAAATATATGATTAGAAATACCCAATATAATTAAGCAAAAACAACAATATTTATTGTTTTGGCTAGCATTCAGAATTATTAATTTTAATGACTTCATTAAGAAATAAAAATGAATAAAAAAAATTAAAAAACAAAAACAAATTTCAAGCATTATAATATAAAAAATTCAGCAAATTTGCTTGCACAACACTTGCTTATTCTCAAAATATTACACTTATATCTGCCTAGTTTCAAGCACCAAATGCGCTTGTTTATGTCTATCGAAAGTGTTCTACTTTTTTTTTTTCTTCAACAAAGCTTGTTAATATTTCTTCTCCGTTCTGTTTCTTCGCTTTTTGAGTTCAATAAATTTATAAATACCAAAAGAAGTTTCTTGATCGTTTCGGCCTCTTTACCAATTTCCTCAGATCCGTTTTCTCTGAACAAAAAATTTGGTGACTATCATGACAAATTTTTTGAAAAAAATTGGTCTTCAATATTACCTATAAACTTAACAAGTGAAGAAGACAGTTGTACTCTACACAAAATTTTTAATTCTTCAAATACCGTCTGTTACTTTTCATCCCTCAAATACCGAACATTCTAAAAAAATTTTATTGAAATCCATTAAGGCATATCAGATTCCAAGCAAGGGGAATAAAAAAGTTAAAAACAATTTTCACAAATTCTTCGAAACATTCAACCCTGTTATTAATTTTTCCCCGGGAATTGGGGAAACTCCTTTTCCAATTCCCGGGAAAAATTGTTCATAACCAGCCCAATTATGAAATATTTTCTGCCGGGAGTTATAAATGGTAGTTTCCGGTTTTAAGATAGCAGATAAAGATATCTCATTTTTTATTTGATGAACAAAATTGCATTGAAAATGTTCAAAACGTATTTTAATTTTATCTTAAAAACGGAAACTCCCATTTACAACTCCCGGGAGAACATTTTTCATAATTGGGCTGAATATAGTAGTTTTCTGAAGAACTTGTCAACGTTACAATTACGTGTCAAAACAAAACTATCAAACAGCAATTCCAATTTTAAGTGAACAGGGTTTCGAAATTACCATCTCCAATTTGAATAAAATTTGGGTCGATAATCGTAATAATATGTTTGAACTTGCAAACAAAAAAAGGTGAAAACCAACCGATTCATATAAGAAGTTGAGGAGAACAATGGTGAAACAACACTTCACAAAACAGTCAGTGAAAATTTAATTTTATTTAATTTTTATTCCGGAAATGTAAAAAAAGGCAGTAAAAAGTTAACGTTTTAGGTGTCAAAAATTCAAACAAAACAACGTTTTTGTGTTAAGAACACGAGCTGTATAAAAATTAAATATGAAATAAATCTATACAATTCCGCAAAATTCCCATTTGATAATTTACAATATATGAAAAAAGTTAGGCAAAAAAAAATAAAAAGGAAAAAAAATGTAAAAAACCTAGGTGAAAATAAAAAGGTATCAATTTTGAAAATATCTTTTATCACATAGGTGAAATTATACTATTTGCAAAAAAATAGTGAAAAAAATTGTTCACGAAAGTGTAAAAATAAGTAATTTTTTTTTCCAACTAGAGAAAAACATATGAAAATAAGTGCATATTTGAAGTCTGAGAAGAAAATTCACAAAATATTTGATATTTTCAAAAAATATAAAATTTTTGATTTTTGTATATTGAGGTGAATCATGCGTTTTAATTTATTTGGGTGAAATATTCAGCAGTTGTGATCTATAATAAAGTGGAAAATTCTTCACAAAAGCTTTTCAAAAAATACTTGTATCAGTGGCGGCCTCGGTAGTCGTGTGGTAAGCGTAGTTGACTGCCAACCCTGAGGTCCCAGGTTCGAATCTGGTCAGGCCATGGTCACACTCTGTACTTCTCTTGAATTTTTTTCCTTGTCTTAATCAACTTAAATTCAAAATCAATATTAACGACATTAACTCTAGGACGGGCAACAATTGGAATATCGCATCGCTATATTAGCCTGTTAGGCTAAAACAGTTGGTTTGGTCAGACCGAATTGCCCATACTAGGGTTAAATTTTGTAGTTGAAATAAAGAAGTATGTGAATGTGATTGTTGAATACCTCGAATTGACTGAGGTAAGGTCAACACCTGTCTCAGATTCAAAATTGAATGTTAATATAGCACTTCGCCTCACCAGAACTTTCTACATTGTTGCACTTTATTTCCTTTTTTCTACTTAACTATCTCCCCATTTTCGAACAAAGATAAGCTTGACTGAATAGGTTGGACACCTGAAATCCTTGGTTCTAAGCTAAAAACACTTGAAATCCTTGGTTCTAAGCTAAAAAAATATATGTGCGGTCGGCACGCACGATAGAAGTGAAACTTTAACCGATAGTAGCGAGTTTTAAGTGATTATTATTAAGTTTAGCGAGTTTTAAGTGATTGCCATTTCATATAATGGCAAGAGAAGAAATCTGTTTTAATATAATTTCGAAAATTCTGAAGATTTTGTACCATCAAATTATCCATCGTTTTACTATATCATACCATGTCATAAACTTTTCTTTCTTGTAAAACCTGTATCCAAAAATTTTAAATAGGCAACTGGCAATTTGCGGCGAATTGGTTGTGATAAAAAGGAAAGAAAATTGAAGAAACACATATCTTTTTACCGGAAATTTGTTGTAATGAAAAGACAAAATAGTTCACTGTTTTAGAGGTGTTCGGAACTTACTTGTTATAAAACGTTTAAAAATTGATTTCATTAAGACAAAACAATTATGGACATGGCTAAAAATATAAGCAATGAATTTAACTGAAATGCAATCTAATCACCACTTTATGGTGCTTTAAACGTGGTAATTAAAACAAAAATACTAAACCTATCGAGGTTTTAAACCTTTAAGTTCGGTTATACTCCCCGTTTCAATTCGCCGTATTTCTCAACACGCGGCTAAAGCAGTTTCACTTCAAAAATTACGGACTCTAACTTTGTTGATTAGTTCGTTAGGTCTGTTAGTTTGGACTCAAACCATTGTTTGATAAGCTTGCTTCTCTCGTTCATTTTGATCTGACTCTGATTGTGAAATTGAACTAAAAGAACGAAAATTCATAAACGTAACGTTTCCAAAAAGCTTAACCTTCCGAACACCTCTTAACTTGTGAATTCGCTGCGTTTCAATAAAGTGTTACATCGATTTTATTCCTCGTATAATTCGCCATATTTTGTAAACGCGGCTTAAGAAGTTTTACTTCACAAAAAAAAAAATAAAAGGTGTAAGAAAGTGAAAAAAAAATTTTTAGGAAAAAAGCGTCAGAAAAAGGTGAAAATTTTGAAAATTAATTTTATTTATAAAACTCTTCACGTAAGCGCCAGTAAATATGAAAGTAATTCTTTCTATTGGAAAACCCTTAAAAGAAATGAAAATGTCAAGTAAAAAAAAAAAAAAATGTACGAAAAATATTTTTTTCACATTTAATTCGAGTGAAATATGCATTCTGTGTTTATAAAGGTTCAGTGAAATAACGCCCAAAATAAAAAATGAAATAACGCCCAAAATCAAAAATGAAATAACGCCCAAATTTGTATGGAAATTCTTTGGGCGTTATTTCATTTTTTATTTGGGCGTTATTTCACTGAACGGTTTATAAAAAAGTGAAAAAAGTTTTCACAAAAGCAGTTAGTAACAATTACAAAGGCCGACCAATTTTAACTAAAGTCCAGACCCAGAGACCAGACCTAACATACGCTTAATCCGATTTTGATGCGCTGAATCCGAATCCGTTCTAAAAATTGCTTCTATACGTCTGACCTAACCTAAAACGCGTTTTTTTTTATAACAATTGATTTTTTTGTAAAAAAAACGTTGTATAACAATTGAAAGTACCAACCTTCCCCTCTTAAACCTATTCGGATTTTTTTCAAATATATTTTATTTTCACCAAAATATCGCTATTTGAAATATCGGTTAAGTACTTTAGCGTTTTCGTTAAATTCTTACTTAAGCAATAACGTTAGTTTGGCAAGCATATCAAGAGACAAAAAAAAAAATATATCGCAAAAATTCAAAACGGGTTTTGAAAAGTAAGATTAGCACTTTCAGATGCTTCAACGAGATTTCAAAAAAAAAAAAATCGCCAAAAACCGTGTTTTTGCACTTTTAGGTTAAGATATCTCGAAAATCAGACGTAAAAGAGCAATTCTGAGCAGGGATTCGTATTCAGCGCACCAAAAATCTTTAGAAAAGTATGGTAAAAAAAAATATGTTGGAAAAAAAATAAAAAAAAACCATAATAGAAAAATGGTTAAAATAAAAGTAAGGCGAAAATGAAAGCTTACAAATTTGGAAGAGCTTACAACATGCAGGAAAAAAGTGAAAAAGCTCTTCACGAAAGTGTCAGGTTAAAAATTTCATAATAAAAATTAATCATAAGGAGTAGAAAAAATTGAAACATTTTAGAAAGACTTCCCGAGATAGGAGAAAACTTAAAAGTAACTAAAATTCACGAAGCTTAAGTTGTTTGATTACTGAGATTTTTTAGGGTAAACCGGAATTTCTGGTTTCATCAGTTTGTAGACAACAACACACAAAAAGTTTTCTTCTACAAAAAGTTTGATATATCCCAAAAAGTTTGATATATAGAAGTGGATTGGGGCTTGGAATCCCTCTACCCTGAATCTGTCTCTGAATTACTTAACATCAACCCTGCCTTTAGTCTACCTGACCACTGCAGTATCTTCCAAGCAGAAGTTACTGATATGCATGAAGCCGTTGCTTGGCTACAGGTAAATGAGATATCAGCTAGGAATATTTGCATTCTATCTGGTAATTTAGCCGCTTTGAAAGTTCTGGAATTTGCTAAAATTACATCTAAAACAGTTCTGATGGCAACAGAGATGGCAGAGCAGCTCAACATTTTCCTATGTTAGATACCCAGATATAGAGATTTTCCAGGAAATTGTCTACAGAGAGCTGAGGCCGAACAGAAAATTTATTTCTATTGAAAAAAGTTTTGCCCGAGGTGAAGACTGAATTCGGGATTCGTTGGTTCGCACGCCACATACTAAGAACGCACTACCACGGCCGCCACTCATTAATCATCAGGTGTAAGAAAAAAGTGAAAAATTATCGAACGACTTCCCGAAAATTTACTTAAATAAAAAATCACAAAATTGAAGATGCGACCGCGTCGAGAGCAGCACCACGGCCCCATTAATTTTTATTTTTTTCATAACTTTTCATGCTCAATTGAAAATCTGAACTGAAATAAAGATATGAAACATGGCTCAAAAAAGAGGTGGGGCATCCATATAAGAATAATAACATTAGATCATGGGTGACAAAAATGTGAAAAAAGTGTCTTCAAAGTGTGACATCCATATTACAACTAAAGCATAAAACTCACTATTTAAATTTTTGAACATGAACAAAATAAATTAATAAAAAATAATACAATTAAAAATTATCAAGTTGAAAAAATTAAAAAATAATAAACTAATAATTTAAAATTGTAAATTTTTATTTATAGTTTTAAATGAATAAAATTTTAAATTTTTGAATAAAATTAAATATTTAAAACTAAAATTAAATTAAATCAAATCAAATTTTCTGAGAACTTTTGTAAGATTTTTAGGTTTTTTTTCGTAAAGATTTCATAGCTTTTTTTTAAGTTATTTTGCGCGCAGTGCAGTAATATTTTTGACAAAAAAAATACCTGTTTTATAAAAACAATTTAGGCATGAAACAGCTTATCGGCAAGTTGAATGACCTGTGGCCAGAGCACAGCGTAGCACTTTCCATTCCAAAGGAAATTGATAAAAACAAAGAAAAACTTCACGGTGGCAACGATTCGGAGATAGAAACCACAGAAGGTGATAATGATGATGACCCAACAGAAAATATTTTTTTCTTAAATCTTGTGTCTCTACCTCTTGTTACTTTACAAAATTATAATCAAAAACATTAAATAAAATTCAATCAATAATAATTTCCTTTTATTTTAAAAACAGGCAGAGATGGTTCCAAAATTACAACAGTTGTTGCAACACCCGGACAAGGAACCGATCGTGTCCAGGAAGTTTCTTATACAGACACAAAAGTCATTGGCAATGGCAGTTTCGGCGTTGTCTTTCAAGCTAAACTTTGCGATTCCGGCGAGTTGGTTGCTATTAAGAAGGTTCTACAAGACAGACGATTCAAGGTATTCCTTCAAATACACTTTAAAACAAATTTCATTTATTTATGCAATTTATTTTATATTCTTATTTGCTCTTGTATTTCAGAATCGTGAATTGCAAATTATGCGCAAGCTGGAACATTGTAATATTGTTAAATTGTTGTATTTTTTCTATTCGAGCGGTGAAAAGGTAAAGTTTTCTTTCAATTATTTATAAGAACTTTTGAAAATATATTCATAGAATTTTTTTTTCTTTAGTTTTTTTAAACGAACTCTCCTTAGAGATAATGTGGCTGAATGCAAAATTTGCGTTTCCTAAAAAAAAAAAAATTATTCACAAATAAATGTTAACAAAATTTTAAAGAAAGATTCACTTTCAGCTTAAGTTTTAAAACTTGAGAACGCCAACATTTTTTTTTTTTTTTTGTAGCAACGTTTAGCTAAGCAAGTTGTTAACTTAGTATTGAGGGTAGAATTTGCAGCTATTTGTATCGGCTTTTTCTTTAAGAAGCGTGATATTTTTGTATAGATGATAATGAAGAATCAAAATTTTTATAAATTTAACTTAAACTTTGCTTTAAATCAATTCAACATCATGATAAGATGAAATTAATTTTAGAGAGTATATCAGACAAATTCAAATTTATTTTAATATTAAAAAATAATATATTCTCTGATTGAGCGACAATTGGTGTTTTAAACCACGCAATTTGATTTGATAAATTTTAAATAATAATTTTGCATTCAGCTACGTTATTTAGGCACACAAAATATTCAAGCATTTCCATTGTATTGTTACATATTTTCAATAACAAATTAAAAACAAACAAAATATTGCATGCTACATTATTGTGCTGGCTTCATAATATCATAAACAAAAACACCAAAAAAAGCACAATTTTAATAAAATTATTTATTTTTAACATACTTGTAAATTTTGTAATATGTTTTTTTTTCTTTAAATTGTCTGTCATTTTATTTAATGTATACAACTACTTTCTTTTGTTTTTTTCTTTCATTTTCGTTTTAATTTTTTTCCAAAAAATTTCCCTTATGTATTACCAAAACAAAAAAAAAAAAAAATACATCTCTTTCAACAAATATGCAACTCCCAAATGCAACGAAATTATAAAAAAAAAAAAATAACATACAAAAAAACGTTCAACTATAAAACAAAATTTTACATATGAATGTAAAATTTTTGAAATCGGCATAAAAACTAAAAATCAAACAGTTGGCAGAATTTCCCATTGATGTTGGGATATTTGCTGGGCTGCTTAAGCCACAGGTACCTATATAAAAAAAACTACAATATATATATTTATATATATATATATATATATATATATAAAAAAAATCAACAAATCTTTATCTATTTGCTGATATATATATATTAAAAAAAAAGTATTTCGAAAAAATGTTCTCTCATTCAACTCATTAATTTTTTGGTTTATTAAATATTGCTTAAATCATTGATAAGTTCAACTTCAAATCAGTTATATCTAGACCATTCAAATTGACCTTTTTTAAGACGCTCATGAAGTAAGCGTACACAAAGCAAATATTATGTCAGAGTTTCAGAGCCCATTGTACAATTTCTCACACATAGTTTTAATATCGCATGCTAGATTCTGCTCACACACATCTTTACATGAACATTTAAATTTTTCTTATTTTGTAATTATAATTATGAAGTTCATAACAAATAATATTTGTATACAAATATTTTGACATTTAATTAATAGCATGACATCCGTGTTTAAATTTTTTAATTTCTTTCGTTTAAAGTAGCGCTTTTTCAGCCTGATATAATTTATTGTAATAGAGATGGTATAAAAAAAAAAATTCCTTGTTGACCTTAAAAAGTTTTAAAAATATTTAAGAAAGATTTGAATTAAATAAAATATTAAAAAATATTTTTAAATAATTTAACACCACTTTATGTTACATTTAAATATTTATGTAAATTAATATAAATTAATATTAAAAATAATAACCAAATTATTCTTAATTTAATAATATATTAAAAAAAGCTTAGAAAATTTTAAAACCACAGTGAAAGTTCCCTAACTCAAAGTCTAAAGGGATCGAAATTTCGATTCGAGTAACGAAACAATTCGAATTATAGAAATTAAATACTTTATAATGCATCTAAAAAATGCATCAAGAAAGCCAAAATATCACTTCTTAGTAGTGATAGAACTTCACTAGTTCGAGTTAGTGAAGTTTCATTCCATAAAAAGTGGGTAAAAATATAAAAGATGTGAAAATAAACAAGTAGGAAATAGAAAATGTAAAATCATATGAAACATAAAATATAAAAAATTAAAAATATAAATTGGAAAAATATTAAAAAAATGTATAAATTACTTTAGGTTCCCAAATCATAATGGTTACTGTCTAGACTAAGTCTTTACGAATGTCTTTTGTGAAATGAGCATTGGTCCTACTTTGAAACTGAACCTAACAGTCTTCATACCACACAGCCTTAAATACGAAACTGTCTGCCGCCAATATAACATTCACCCACTCATTTAATAACTCAATTTTATATGATTTTCTTAATGCTAATTGCGACAAAATTAATCTACCGGGGTCTACCGGCATTGGATCTTGATAGTGCAGCTTCACTTTTCTGTGTTCTAATAATTACACAGTGCGACACGAAAAAATAATTTCAAATATCTCAATGGTTTCTAGTAGTTCATGGTCTATATATTATTCTCTCATACTCAGTTTTATCGGATTAGGTCAAATAAGAGAGAAATTCAAGGTTAAATTTCACCTTTAAGTCACAAATTTTTTCTGATAACTCTTAAACTAAATTCAAATCCTGTGTAGTAACTGTCTCTAAGTATTTGCAATGGATGGTTCTTAACATTTTGAAATCATATTTTGCTCAAAAGGTTACGTAAGGGGGTTAATTTTTTCTTTGAAAACAGGCCATTTTTAAAATAAAAAAAATGTTCAATAGTTCAGTTACTTTGTATTTATCTTCAAAAACAATCAGATTTTGCTGAATTTTTGCATACACCTTAAGTAAAATAAAGTAACCCACCTCTGAAAAGATCACAACAGTTACATGTGCGCATCCAAAGATATTCGGATTCAAAGATTACCAAAGATGGTAACTTCGTTAACGTAATCCTTAGAGTAAAATCATTCAGATGAAATTTAAAGACCTAACAATTTTCTTCAAAACTGTCCTTAACGTTTTTACCGAAAGAATTACCGTTTTGAAGATATACGCATAAATATGTAATAACAACATGTATGAAAAATTTTGATCTTGGGAAGAAATAGAAATAAAAATAATTTTTATTTTAACCGTTTTAATTTTTCATATATGTTGAACTTACATATTTACGCTCATATCTTTAAAACGGTAATTCTTTTGGTAAAGATGTTAAGAACAGTTTTGAAGAAAATTGTTGGGTCTTTAAATTTCATCTGAATGATTTTACTCTAAGGATTACGTTAACGAAGTTACCATCTTTGGTAATCTTTGAATCCGAATATCTTTGGATGCGCACATGTAACTGTTGTGATCTTTTCAGAGGTGGGTTACTTTATTTTACTTAAGGTGTATGCAAAAATTCAGCAAAATCTGATTATTTTTAAAGACAAATACAAAGTTACTGAACTATTGAAAATTTCTTTTTATTTTAAAAAAGTCCTTTTTTCGAAGAAACAATTAACCCCCTTACGTAACCTTTTGAGCAAAATATGATTTCAAAATGTTAAGAACCATCCATTGCAAATACTTAGAGACAGTTACTACACAGGATTTGAATTTAGTTTAAGAGTTATCAGAAAAAATTTGTGACTTAAAGGTGGAATTTGACCTTGAATTTCTCTCTTATTTGACCTAATCCGATAAAACTGAGTATGAGGGCATAATATATAGACCATGTACTACTATAAACCATTGCGATATTTGAGGTTATTCCAATTGGGCCTTAAATTGTCGCACAGTGTTATTGATATAAAAAAAAAATAATCTCTCGGAATCATAATCTAACGAAATTGAAATCATAATCTCAGAAATCTAAGAAATCAAAGAATAAAATTATATAAAATTATCAAAAATTATCACGTCATGATTTCTGCACTGCTTTTGCAGGCTTTGCAGAAATCATGACGTTTGACATAAATGATAGAATGCTGCAATAATTTAGATTGCATTTTAGAACACGTGCGCCAGCGGCAAATTCAGATTCAAGATCCAGCCGGGTTCTTAATGCGCAATTGCTGATGTAAAATTGACTTTGCAGAACACACGACGTTTGCAGTGCTGCCAAATTTGCATATCAGAACGTTTATGTTTCTACTGCAAAAGCAGGCTGCGCATCTATTTTACATTTCCGAACAAACCCATGGTTTTCGTAAAGTTAAATCAACCACCAAAAATCGTATGACTATGGTCACTGAAAACAGCACATCAAGTAGTTGCAGTCTACACCGTCTTTGGCAAAACCTTTGATCGTGTTGATCATGTTAGCTTGGCTTCCAAATTGGTAAAGTATGGCATCTCAGAATCTTTGCTTAACTGGCTGAAGTCATATCTCCACGACAGATCCCAATACATTTCAAGATACCTTATCTAAATCAATTTTAGTCACATCCAGAGTCACGTCTTGGTCCACTTCTCTTTAATATTTTAATCTCCAACCTATTTGACATACTTTGCCATATTCCAAATCTAATGTATGCAGACGATCCTAAAAATTTGCCATGTTATAAAATCGAAGAGGGTTGTAACTTACTAACAGCCATAACTACTATTTCTTGAGCTCTACTCTTCTCTTGAGCTTGTTGAAAATTATCGAGCTCTTCTTTCCATTGATATATCGTATTCATTAAATCGGATTAAAATTAATGACCCAATAAGACGTACGAGGCATCCTACCAATAAGACCCAATTAGACGTGCACGAGTAATGAACTAATATTTGCCTAACATTGTCTACGCAAGTGATGAGCCGATTAATACAAACTATCGAAGTCTCTATTCCCGTCCTAATACCTTCCTTTATTTCTTTGTCTTTTCTTTGTAAATAAGATTCTTAAGTACTATCAGTTAGTACTACTTTCCACCCAAGAATGATAGATGTTTTCTATCTTGCTTACATTCCACTTATGTCTAAATTCATATTCAAGCGTTCCCTATCCAAAGACCTCTTTCCACCCTAAGCCTTGAATATAAAATGGCATAAATAAAAGCATTTACAAAATATTATTTTGACCATTCCACGCCTAATGCAAGTCGTGATTTACCTCATGGTCTTCGATTTGCTTGAAATTTTGGCAATAGCTTCCTTGCTTCATGGCGGCCGTGGCTGTGCGTTCTAAGTATGGGGCGTGCGGACCAACAAATCCCGAGTTCAAACCTCAGCTCAGTCAAAAGTTTTTTCAATAGAAATACATTTTCTATTCAAAACTTGGTCGAAGGGTTTTTTTCGTTGTTGTTGTTTTAGGTTCTTTTCCTACTCTTAAAAAAACAAGTTATTTAAAGCTTGGTAAAAGTCCTTTTAAGGGCTGAAATGGCCAATTTGGGTTTTTTCGTTGTTATTGTTGTTGTTTTAGGTTCCTTTCCAATTTTGAGATAAATAAAAATCTTGTAAATGGAATCATATCTTCGTCAGCTGTTGTCCTATTTTTCTTATTGAAGTTAAGTTATGAAGCTATTGAAAAGCGAATTTTTTAAAATAATAAAATATTTTTGGAATAAATTGCCAACTTTTTGAAAAAAATTTAATTTGCTTATATCTCAAAAAGTGCACTTCAGTTTTTTTTAAACTTTCCACCACAAAAAACGCTTGTTCGCAATATCGATTTTTTTCTGACACTAAATTTTATTCTTCATAACTTCTATAACATTTGAGATATTTGTACAAAAATTCGAATCGCAAATCGAAGAGCATGAAATTAATTTTTCGAAAAAATTCGCATTAAACTTGGAATGGTCGATTAAAAAATTAAAAAAATTATTTTTTAAAAAATGCACAAATTGAAAAACTATTATAATCGTTAAATCAAATAAAAATTATTAAAAAATTAATAAATAATAAATAAGAAATAAATAAAAAATAACTAAAAAATAAATAAAAAATAAATAATAAAATAAATAAAAAAATACATAAAAAAATAATAAAAAATAAATAAGAAATAAATACAAATTAAATAAATAATAAATAAAAAATAATTTAAAAATAAACAAAAAATTTATAATAAAATAAATAAAAAATTAATAATAAAATAAATAAAAAATAAGCCAAAAATAAATAAAAAATATATTAAATATAAATCAAACCTTAAATTAAAAAATAAATAAAAAATAAATAAAAAAATATATAAAAATATAAACAAAAATAAATAACAAAAAAATAAAAAAAAAATAAAAAAAAAATAAAAACTTAAAAAAATGTACAATTTTCAGAAATTCAGCCCAAAAACTTTCTTATCTGTTATATAGATATTTTTTTTATCTCTAACTTTTTGATTAATCATCTCTTAAATTTTTTATTTAATTTAATTCCATTAAATTTTGAGCCTAATATGGTATATACACTGGTGGCCAAAACTAAAGCAACTCAATATCAGAATGGGGCATAAACTTAATAAAATTCATAATATTAAAGATAGAGCGAAATTTTTTTTTTCTAAAACATAATTATTTATTAACTAATTGAAAAAGAAACTGAAAGAATTATATTTATTTATGTATGTTTTTAAATAATGTATTAAATGCATAAGGCTCAAAATTTCCTTGGTCATAACTAAAGCAACTTTTCAATTTTCAAATAAATAACTTAAAATATTTTATAATCAATAGAATATCCTTTATTTTTCAAGACAGCAGCACATCTACGAGGCATTGAATCTATGAGTCGATTAATTTGATCCTGCGGAATTTTGTTCCATGCGTCTTGAATGCGACTGAAGATTGTGTGCTTATTCGTTGCATTATCCCTCTTAATTTTCCGTTCGACTATACTCCACAAGTTCTCTATCGGGTTTAAATCGGGGGACTGCACTGGCCATTTGAGAACCCTAATATTATGGTCGCGTAGCCATTCTTTAACAAAATTCGAGGTATGCTTTGGGTCATTATCGTGTTGGAAGACCCAAAGCAGTGGCATTTCCCCCTCTGTATAAGGCAACATAACGTTTGCCAAAACAGATTTGTACAAAAATCGGTCCATTGTGTCCTTAATTTCATAAATGGATCCAACTCCGTGATAAGAAAAGCAACCCCATACCATAGTGTTGCCTCCTCCGTGCTTCAAAGTTCTCTTACAGTATTGAGGAGTTAAGCACGTATTGGCCGGCCGTCTTACGTTAAAATTTTTCATGTCAGAGCCCTCGATATTAAAATTTGATTCATCGGAGAACAAATTATTTCTCCACTAAGCAACATTCCAAACGACATGCTCTCTAGCAAAGGCCAGCCTAGCCAACCGATTTTTCGATGAAATAAATGGATTTTTGGCAGGTTTGCGTGCACGTAATCCGGCCTCTATAGCTCGCCTGCGAACGGTTCTAGCGCTGATTTCTAATCCTAAATCTCGGACTATTTCCGTGGATGTTACAAATGGGTTTTTTTTTATTTCACGGATTATATTTTGGGTCATTCGCGGTGAGGTTTTCCTTGGCCTTCCGCCATGGTGAATTGTGACCCCAGACTTAGTCACTTAAACGCTTTATAAGCCGCGAAATCACTGATTTGCCTATTCCAAATTGTTCACCAAAGCTTTTTGACATTTACCCTTTTTATATTCACTAATTATTTTCTCTTTTATACATGAATTATACTTGTTTCTCGCCATTTTAATAACATTTTTAAAAATTACTTCTAACTTGATTAATACGCAGCCAATTACAAAAATAACTTTTTTGTAAAAAAAAAAAAAAAATCGCTCTATTTCTAACATTGTGAATTTTATTAAGTTTATGCCCCATACTGATATTGAGTTGCTTTAGTTTTGGCCACCAGTGTATATATATATATATATATTTAGTTCGCATGAAGCAAACAAACGTATTTATTTCAATAATCTACGAAAAATATATTTATTTTTTTTTTTCAAAAAGTTGCATGTAATTTTGTTATCTGCACAAATTTGTTAAAGATTTCTATAAAAAAATATTCAAAATAAAAAGTATAGAAAGTTTGTTTGTTTGTGAAATGTTATTGATTTGTTCAACGCTTATTATTTTCTTCGATATGCTGCTGGCAGATTAAGGGCTAAATATTAAGTCTATCAAGTGCTTGAATGAAAAATCGCGTGCGATATTTATATTAGCAATTGTTTGAAATCTCGCGAAATTTTTAAAAATAAATTCATAAAATCTCACACTACCTATATATCTAAAAATATAGCACAAAATTAAATATTTTATATGACTTTACTACGCTATACTTTAGCGTTAATAATTTTTTTTTTTTTTTCAATATATAAAGTTAGCATCTGAAAAATAAAATGTTCAAATGGTATGTTGAAATTTGTATGCCATTAATTATATACGCTACCTTTTTTGAAATATAACCTTAAAATTGGAAATGCTTGAAATTACTTTGAAACTTTTTTTTTTTTTATATATTTGCCAGTTGATTTTTGTAAATATGTAAGCATTTTTAGTTCATGATTTTTAGTTTTCATCCAGTTTTTTTTATTTCTTTTTTTTTTTTTGCAAGAACATATAATTTTTCAAACAGCATACTTTTAAACCTTAATTACACAGACTTTTTTACATATTTTGCAGCGTGATGAAGTGTTTTTGAATTTAGTCCTCGAATATATACCAGAAACCGTATACAAAGTGGCACGTCAGTATGCCAAGACTAAGCAAACGATACCCATCAACTTTATACGTGTAAGTATTTTATATATGTTATTTGTTTTATATGAGTACTAATCTTTTTTTAATTTCTCATTCTCATCCTTTAGCTTTATATGTATCAACTATTCAGGAGTTTGGCGTATATTCATTCACTGGGTATCTGTCATCGTGATATCAAACCCCAAAATCTTTTGCTTGATCCAGAGACGGCAGTGCTGAAACTCTGTGATTTTGGCAGCGCTAAACAATTGTTGCATGGCGAACCGAATGTATCGTACATATGCTCGAGATATTATCGTGCACCCGAATTAATATTTGGTGCAATTAATTATACAACAAAAATTGGTAAGTTAGAAGGTGACCTTATCCTTATGTCACTCTTAATGATATACGAAAATTAATTGCATTTTAAGTATTGCTGAAATTGCAAGAAAATGCTAAAAAATTTCTTACTTAAGTTTCTTTAAAGTTTCTCTATTAATACAATTTGCTTATTAATTAGACGTGTGGAGTGCCGGCTGCGTGCTAGCTGAACTCTTATTGGGTCAACCAATATTCCCTGGCGATTCTGGTGTCGATCAACTGGTTGAAGTTATTAAAGTTTTAGGCACACCAACACGAGAGCAAATTCGTGAAATGAATCCTAACTATACGGAATTTAAGTTTCCACAAATTAAGAGTCATCCATGGCAAAAAGTAAGTACTTTTAGCTGCTTTTTATTTAATACTGTTATAGTGTTATAGTTTAAGAGTTTTAGTAGCTCTTTCATGTAATCTCATTTAATTAACGATCCTTGCTTTTCTTTCTATTTCTCTCATACTGTGTTATTGTCCATCACTTTCGTCTTGTCATATGCCCTGCTGTACTTTACGCCATTTGCATTTGAACAATATAATTTGGCATCACTTTTTCTCTTTAAAAAAAAAACAAAAAATGTATTTATAAGCCTTACGTCAATTTTCAAAATTACCTTTTTAATTGAAGTAAACTATTTTGCAGTCACTACTTGAACGTACCCAATTTCCAAACGTCCTCAGCCCGAAACAACGTCTGAGAGTAAGCCGCAAACATGAAACAAAACAAAAAACAAAAATCAAAATTTGTATAAAATTCAATTAATTGGTTGGTTAGCTAGCTAGCTTGGCTATTAAACTAAAGGAAAACATCGATGCAGTTTAATTTATTTAAATTTAAATTTTACTTTTTGTGTTTGTGCAGAAAACGTCAACGTTTTGTTTGTTCATTTAGCAAAGAACCAGTGAAAAGAAGTTCGCTTCAGGCATGCGTCTGCAATTAATATTAAACTCTAACAAATTTAGCTTATCTTCTAACCACAAGGTTGGGTAACCTAACCACAAGCTTATGCTTGAATATATAGCGCCTGAATCGGAATGCCCCAAGCAATATTGTTTGTATGCAAATGTTAATTATTTGACTTTCGTTTAAGAAGATCGCGTTGTTTATTTGATACACTTGAGCGTCAACCCTTTTGATTTTATCAATAAAAATAATTATACTGATTTATATACACACTGCTTAGACCATTTTTGCCTCAGTATTATTGTAAAATATAAATCCTTGCTTATAGTTATTATTTGACTTGTTCAAGAGAAATAATTTAAATACCTTTTAGCGTTTAAACCATTTCCACCTTCGCCCTTATACAGTATTAGCTTTGCCTTTAATATTTATAAATATAAAAATATATATTCATATGCACTGTGACCGTAGCCTGAGTTCAAACCTTATATTTGGCAGAAGGTTTTTTTAAATGGGAACAATTTTTTGGTCGGCCGTCACCTTTACAGACAATGGCGGCAACTCTCAGAGAGTTAACCATGCCATGTAAACTTTAAAGCTTTGTAAAAACATTGTAAAGCTTGGTGACAACATGTACATTATCCATTCGGAGTCGGCATAAAACATGTAGATCAAGCTCTCGGTCAATTCTGTACAAACATTTAATAACACACACAACACGATTTGATCATTAAAGCTCGGTCTAAGTCCATTCAAGGACTGAAATGGCCAATCCGTATTTGTTTTTTTTTTTTTGCTTATCATATGCTCTTCGATGCATCAACCATCTTGCCTCAAGGTTGAATTACTATCTATACCTTAAAATATAGATATCGATCGTTTGACACAATTAACTTATTATAATATAAATATTCATATAGATGATGGGGACCATTTTATATCAGGTTTGAAACTATGCATTAAAATATATTTATCGGTCAATTCAGTAAATTTGACTCTTTTTCGTCCAGGCTTGTATTTTACTATGCCTTAAATGAAGATATCGGTCATTTGACCAAAACATAAATATGTACTATTCCAGCAAAAAAAGTGCTTCCAAAGAAGATTAAGTTAAAGGGAAAGTCGTGAGTTCCATCCCTTCTTCTTTCATACCGAGAAGGCATTCTTTTAAAATATGCATGTCATTGTAAGGAATGCTTTCCTTAGTCTTTTCTAAAAGTACTTCTAGAATTTTTCATTGGAAGATTTCTTTGAGGCCTCCAATAAAAGGATTCTAGTAGTTTTTTAAAGAAAAACATTAAAAAGGCATTCCACAAAGACATAAGACAAAAGACTTATAAGAAAATATTTAGCCATTGCCTTGCACCAGCCATGCCATATGGGTGCTTGGAAGCTATTCAAGCAGTTTAGAAGTTTTATACGAATGCCTGCTGAAAGCACTTTTCGATAAGGCTGATGAGAAGCACATTGGATTATAAGAATGTCTTCTAGAAGCAGTGTATCATGTCGAGTTTGTATCAACAATAGCTGTGTTTTTTACCAAGCGAGTAGTTAAAAAACGACCGCTTATCATATGTATACTCGCTTAAATAACACAGGAAACTGTTACTCGCTTAAAAGTTTGCCGACCAAACGAAAAAAAATGCTTCAAAGTTATGTTTCAATAATTGTATAAATTTCCTACAAAGGTAGCAACTATATCTGATTGATAGTCAATAGTGATGTATGAAATGAACATTTTTTGTACCAAATACTTTTCACGAAATACTCATAATTTGCTTCAGATCAATATTTCAATAAAAATACATTATAATTTAACAGGTAAGATAAACAAAATTTATCAAATATACTCATTATTTATTTATTTATTTATTTATTTATTTATTAATCTATGAACAAAGTTCTTACAGACTATTACAAATAATAAATGAGTATACAAAAATTACAAAAAAGTATTTAATACATGTTTCAATTGATTTTTTGAAAAAGAAAAATCAAGATTAAGATTAGAATAAATTACATTAAACAGATACAGAGTTCTAGCAATGGGTGCATTTGATGCATAATTAGTGCGACACATGTCCAAATAGAATGGATCAAAATTCCTGAGTACTCTAGTCGGAATATTGAAATTGATCATTGACAGCAATTCAGGACTATCAACAATCCCCGATATGATATCATGTACAAAGAGAAGCGATAAAATATTTCTTCTAATCTCTAAGGACTTAAGACCAATTAATAGGCAGCGGGCACTATATGAGGGAAAAGATCCATCAAAATTAAGAGACCGCAAAGCAAAACGAGTAAACGATTTTTGAATACGTTCAAGTCTTAGTTTATGGCACTCATAGAAAGGGTTCCACACGACAGACGCATACTCAAGCCTCGAGCGAACTAGACTTGTAAAAAGCACTTTAAACGTATAGGGGTCAGAAAAACACGAGCCATTTCTGCGTATAAAAGCCAGCATTGCATATGCTTTTGGTACAATATAATCTAAATGCGGAACAAAAGTGAGTTTGAAATCAAACACAACACCAAGGTCTTTAAACTGCTCCAAGGACAACAAGTTAGAGCCCACAATATGATAAGCTGATCGATTGCGATTAAGAGACCTAGAATAAGACATACAAATGCACTTATCCAGGTTCAAAAAAATATAATTTTTACTGCACCAATTGTTAAGTTTGACAATTTCATATTGAAGTGATTCAATATCAGCGGAGTTATGTACTCTACGGAAAACCTTCAGGTCATCTGCATACAAGAGGCAATTACAGCTATGAAAGATGGTAGTAATGTCATTAATAAAAACTATAAATAATAGGGGCCCCAAAATGCTACCTTGCGGGACACCCGAAGTAGCAACATATGGGTAGGATGTAACATTATCAAAGGCTACAACACACTGCCTATTAGATAAGTATGAAGTCAGCCAGCTAAGAAAACCAGAATGAAATCCAATCCACTTAAGTTTTTTAATTAAGAGAGAATGGGAGACTTTGTCAAAGGCTTTGGAAAAGTCTGTGTAAACTACATCAACCTGACAACCATCCTGAAACGCAGATAAGCAATATTCAGTGAAAGAAACCAAGTTGGAAACTGTCGACCGACCAGGCATAAAGCCATGCTGATAAGGGGAGATAATTTTCTTGACAGCAAAAAACATTTTCTCTTTTACTATTGATTCAAAAAGCTTTGATATGGAAGAGAGCTTGGATATTGGTCTGTAATTAGAAACATTATTTTTTGACCCAGATTTATGGACAGGAGTTACAAAAGACACTTTCCAGCAGTCAAGGAAATTGCCAGAACGCAGAGAACTGTTGAAAATTAGCATCAGAGGATATGCTAAACTGATTGCACATTTATTTAAGAAAAATGAGCAAAAACCATCAACATCCAATTTCTGTGAAGATTTAAGCCGACGAATCCCATTAATAATATCATCCACAGTCAAAGCAAGTGACCCAAAATCAATTTCTGGGGCAAAATTACTTGGAACTTCAAAATCAACATCATAGGCAGGTTCATAGTTTGATAGAAAAAAATCCGCAAAAAGATTTGCAGTGGTTGATGCAACATTAGAAGTAGTGTTATTAAGAAACATCGACATCGGAATATTTGAAGAACCTTTTTTAGACTTAATAAACCGCCAAAAAGACTTCGGATTCGAAGTAATATCGTATTCAAATTTTAAAATGTACTGCTTGTAAAGGTACTTATCCAGAAAATTGAATTCCCTCATATAGTGCCTATACTTGAGAAAAAAAAATTGATTATTAGTGAGCAAATATTTTTTATAAAACTTAGAGCGCAAATTTTTTAATTTTTTGAGACCACGTGTATACCATGGTAATTTGTAAACTTGTCGTCTAATTATTGGGATGAGATCATTACAAACAGTGGAAACTAAAGATTTAAAGTTATTAAAACACGAAACAGTATCGAGCTTATCAAAATCACTAATCCAATTTATACCAATGAAAACAGAATTTAAGTAGTCAAAATTACAGGCGCGGTAGTTATAACTGATATTTGAATCATCATTAATTAATGCAAGATACTTATAAAAAACAATTTTGATCTCTAGAGGGACATGATGTGCACTTAAAGCTGAAATCGGAAAGGCAGCTTCAAATAACTTAAAATTTATATTGCCAGTTATAAAGACTAAATCTAACAATCTACTCAAAGAGTTAAAACAAGAGTTAATTTGATTTAAGCCCAGATTAAAAAAATTATCAATTAAATAGAGTTCAGCGCCACTGGAAACATTCAATGGAGAGAGATAACCATCAGATTGTTTTTTCAACCACGAAACATTTGGAAGATTGAAATCACCAAGCACCAGAAATTGTCTGCTATCATCACAAGAGTCAGCAACCAAACATGATATATTATCCGTATGAGCTTTATAAACATCCAAAGAGCTATTTGGTGGAATATATGATAAACAGATGATGAGAACTTCAGAAATACCGTTTATCGACACACAAAGCTGGTCAAGGAATGGATCAGTATTTTGTAATGGAATAATAGATGATAATAGAGTACGATTCACAGCAATTAATAATTAATACACCACCACCACGAAGATTTCCAGTTCTATTAGAGTCTCTATCTTTTCGTCTCTATCATTATGTAAAACTATGTTGTTTGCTTAAGCTTTTAGCACTGAAAATCTTTTGAGTATCGGGTTTGTTTTCAGAACCGAGTCTCCAATGCTTAAAATCTGAAAATTTACGCATCACTAAGTGTCAGAACTTTGATATATAAAATAAATTTGTCAAAAATTGTTTACAAAAATTTTATCAGAACATAAACAACGTTTTTAACTTTTCAGAAAATGCTTCCAAGTTTTAAAAAAATTCTTAAGCGAGTAAGCAGTCGTTTTTTGACTACTCGCTTGGTAAAAAACACAGCTAATGTTGCTGGAATGTTGTCAATTATGCCAGTGCGGACAATTCTCTCCCCCCCCCCCCCCCGGCTTGAATTTAACTTGATATCATTCAATTAATGGTAGTCAATATTATTTGGTGTACAGTACAAAGAATTTTTCAAGTTTGACGCTCTATTATGAAAAATTTGTTAGAAATTCATTTTTGAAAGTAAACTCAGAAAAACGTTTCTCAGATATGATAAAAAAAGGCATAATCATTAGAGAAAAATGGTATAGACTTTGGTCCAGAGAATGTTTTTCTCTAAATGTGATTCTAAAAATTATTAAAAGCTTCCATGAAAAAGAGACATATAAAAATATATCGTTTTTAGAGAAGAAAACTTATTATTTTTGAAAAAATGTTTGTTTTTACTGAAGAAAATACTTCGCATAGTGAATTGTTCTATCAAAATATATGAAAACTTTTTTCATTTTCAATTATTTTTTGTCTATAAATGAGAATTCTTTTGTGCGAGAAAAATGCTTAACATTATTAGAGACATGAAATATTTTCATTTCCCACAAGTTGCAAAAATATTTCTTCGAAAATGTGAAAATTGATTCTAATTGAAGAACATTTTATTTGATAGCAGTTTTTTTTCTGAGTGTATTCATCACTATTCACTATTTTTCCCATCTTTCTGGCAATTTTCGGATATCATCTCGAAAAAATTATGCGTTTTTGACGAGGTCCACGAATCGATTTAGAGTTCTTCAAAAGAGCGAAAGTGCTGTTCCTCAACGGCATGCATCATCGACGAAAACAAATAGAAGTCGGAAGGGGCAATGTCTTGACTTTACAGCAGATGGGGTAGGACTTCCCATTTCAGCATATAAAGTCATGTTTTGACTGACTGCGCAACAGATGCCCAAGCATTTTCATGTTGCAAAATTACCTTGTCGTGTCTTTGCTCGTTTTCTGGCCGTTTTTGCTTCAATGCTCGGCTCAAATGCATCAATTGAGTTTGGTAGAGTTACCCTGTGATAGTTTCATACTGTTGTAGCACCTCATACTACACCACGACCAATTGGTCCCGGCTTGGTGTCACAATATGATGCAAAAATCTCTTTCTTTTTTGCAATTGAAGCAGCTGTTCACAAGTAAAATAACAAAGTTCGACGTCTCTCGGCTTCAATTCATACGGCACTCAATATCCTACTTTGTGGATCATTCGTCATGGCTTTTAAGCGTACAGATATGGCTTGTTTGTATACTCCCAATGCTTTTGCAAGTTCTTCATCCAATATAGCATCCAATTCTGCATCCTCATTTTTTTTTTTCTGGCCGTCTTTCGCGATCTTTGTCATCGGTTTTAAAATCACCACTTTTAATCTATAGCAAAACTCAAATATGGAAATCGATGAAGCATGTTATCTGTAAGCTTCTTGCAGCTTCCGGCCACGCACTCAGCGATGAGCGACTGAGCGAGCGATTTTCAATTTTTCCCATATGAACAGATATTCGCTTTTTATGTTTATAGTATTGTATTTTATAGCTTGTACCAAAACAATGGGAAAGAAAAATTTTGGAATTCCTTCCCTGTGGCCTCCACCATAAACTACTTACTAGATAATTAAATGTTTTATTGTATAGGTTTTATCAGATTTAGAAAAATAATATCATTCTAATAATGTATAAATTTCGTTAAAATGTTTGTACTTTGCTATTATAAGTGGAATACAAATACCATCAAATATGCTCAACGGGAGTTTTTGCAGGATTCACACCCTTTTGAGGTGATTTTCGAATATTTTTGTGCACATTTCGGGCACTAGGTTCGGCTTTGACTTGACGAATGTTGATTTTTAATTGCTAAAGAGTTTGAAGTTTATTCACTTAAACATAATATTTTGCGTAACCTCAGAAAAACAATTGAGTAGCGTCAATTCACATGATCTCTTAGGCCAATTGACATCGCTAAATCACAAAATAAGTCGTCCAACAAAGTTCTATTGCAACATAGCCCTAATTTTTGCTGTTATGTGGCTTGTGACCCCATTTTTTTAGTTTTTGGTTTCTTAACCAAAAGGAAAAAACCGGCAACTGTTTTGGTGCCAGCTATACAGACTGGAAATACTTCTCTTCTGCGTATATTTAACTTTCCCTCTTCGCCGCGTTTGGCTCTTTTTCTTTTTTCTTGTTGAGCAGTTTATATTTTCCTTTCCAATCTATTCCAATCTTCCCCTCAAACTGTTATAAACTTCTAATACTACCTAAAATTATTTAACTTTAGTTATTTATAAATTTTAATTTTACTGCATGCAATTTTTTTCTACAATTTCTCAATTTTTGTTTTACTTTCGGTGAACTTTTTTCTCTTTTTGTTCTACAAAAACAAGCTTCGCCATTTTAAATTTAAAAATTTTTCGCTCCCTGCCATTAACATTTTAACAAAAATGAAAATTTTCCTAAGTTTTTTTTATTTTTTTGTTATAGCTTTTAATTTCTTGCCACTAACAAATGCTTATCTCAAACTTACAATTTTAATTTTTTTCAGGTTTTCCGTATTCGCACCCCAACAGAAGCTATCAATTTGGTATCGCAGCTGCTCGAGTACACACCAAGTGCTCGCATAACACCATTGAAGGCGTGCGCACATCCGTTCTTTGATGAACTGCGTCAAGAGGGCAACCACACTCTGCCCAATGGCCGTGAAATGCCGCCATTGTTCAATTTCACAGAGCATGGTAAGACATCAACATTAATTTTTGCTTAATTTCAACAAATTATTAATAATTTCTAACGTTTCGTTGTGCCTAGAACTTTCAATACAGCCAAGCCTAATCCCACAATTGTTGCCAAAACATTTACAAAAAAATAGTGCAAATCGAACAGGTGGTGGCGCCGGTGGTGAAGGTGCTTCAGGCTCAACTGCAAATCCGTCAAGCGGTTCCGTCACGCCGGGTGCAGCTTCCCAAACAGCTTCAGGTAAGAATACACAAACAAATTAAGCAACTAAGTTAAATGACGTTTTAAATCGCATGCGATATTTATAGCCAAAAATTTCTTTAAGTAAATTGAAATTTATTTATCAGCTTTAAATCAAGTTAATAACAGTCAAAATTACTTTCAAATTTCATTTGACAATAAATTGGATTTAAGTAAAAATCGTATGCGATAGTTTTAACTGTCTTCCATATCGTGTTTGTATAAACCTACATAACTATTTTTAGTGCTTTTATGTTGTTAATGTATGCTGTAGATGAAAAACTTACAATTACATGGAAAATGTATTGTCTTTTGAAACAGTTTTAAATTCATTTAATTATATTATATTATATCACCTATAATTATATTATATATGTACCTACATTATACAAAAAATCGCATGCAAATTTTTTTTTTTAATAAGACTCAATTATTATTATTATGTCATATTTCAAAATATATCGCTCGTTTTTTTTCAATAACGTCATAACTCAAAAAGTAAATTTGTCAGTAGAAGCATTTTAAATTTCATACAGACAGAGGAAAATAGTTATACTATAATGTAAATTGTTTTATACGTACAAAGTGAGAGAAAAACTTGAAATCATTTAAATTTAATATAAGTAAATTTGAAATATATTGTGGTTAAGTAATTACAAATTATACTCAGAAATTAAAAAAAAAAAAAACATTAATACCAAGATTACACTCAGTATAAATCATGACACTACAAATGTTTCTGTGTAATTAAGTCAATATTAATGTTTTTAATTATGACGTTATTGAAGAAAATGAGCGATAATGAGGTTATACTCTGAACGTAAAGAAAAAACGACTGTTTTTTTTCTCAGCGCAGTTTAATTTTTTTTTTTTACATAATTTCATATCATTTTAGATTTTAAAATTTTGATATTTACAGAAGAGGGTGTTGATATCGGTTGTTAAAAAAAACATTCTCAAATTCTTGTGTTTATCTATTATCTCTTTATTTGATAACAAGAGTTATCCAAAGATTTTTCGTCTTATTTTCTTGATTACCCCAATAGAGATTCTTACTTATAATCCACCCTTTCAACCCTTTTTTCTTAAATCTAAAGATAAAATATTCTTATTTAATGTCTCATCAGTTATTTCTGTTACACTAGCATTCTGTGCTAGTTTATTTGCATTCAAAGGTAGTTGAAGGTGTTTTAAAACAAAACAATATTGCTATGCATCGCTAAAAATTAAATTTTACAAAAATTATAAAAGTTATCGACAAAAGTATAAAAAATATTAACTTAAGAACTTATGTGGTTTTTGTGAGTCATGTTAATTTGTTGCTGGTTGTAATCAAAAAATGTTATGCATTTTTTTGGAAACCAAAATTAAAGCAAGGATATGTTGACAATTGGAATTAAGAGGATTGTTCAACAAATAACAAAACTTGGCATCCAAAAGGCAAAATTTACAAAAACAGGTATTTTTTAGGGTTTAAAATAAGTCAAACTCTGTGGTTTTTGAAGTTACCTTTATGATTCTAGTACCAACGAGAATGACTGCTATTTTCAGTATGTGGTGCAAAAATTAAAATCTGACAAATCTTATTACAACCAATCTCTAAAAATTGCTTACGAAATAATCGCATTTAAAGTTATGTGACTTGCCCAGACATAATACTCGAAAAAGCCCTTTCTCTGTTGCACACACGCTTGTATTTAAAGCAACAAGAACAACACAAGCAGTGCATTCGAGATTTCGGTACAGTCGCAGACAATTCAGACAATTCAGGCATCACCTGAAAAACGACGTTACGAATTCTCAATCCGTGCAACGAGCCATTAAATGCTTCACATCAATACCAAAAATTATTAAATTATTACTCAATTTTTGTTTCAAAACCATACTGCAATGCCTTCGAATTACTTCAAAAATACAACTTAAGGCTCAAACAAGTTATGCGTAAGCATACAAAAGTTTCAGAGAGAAGTCAACGAAAAGTATACAAAAGTTCAAAAACACACTTTTCCATATTTAATTAAAAACAAAGTAGGCATGAAAAAAAATTTCAATATAAATCAATTCAAATGAAATGACAAATAAAAAATTCATTTGTTTTTGTAGAAAAAGATTGCCAACTAAAATTGAAAAAAAATATTTTCTTGAAGTTTGTAAATTCATGCATGCTTTATGATTGCAAATAGCGGTAAATTTCAATATGAACATCGCTTAATAAATTATTCCTATCTAAAACATATATTTTTTACTAATTTAAAATACAATTTCGACACATAAGTGGTTAAAATCAAAATTTAAATTATTTATTAAACAGGTTGCAACCCTTTTCTGCTTAGCAATATACGGTGTCGAGCGCTCACACTCAAGTTTTGAAAAGTAAACGAAAATTGAGAAACTGAACGAAAAATTGCTTACGCACAACTTGGGCAACGCAATATATTGCTGAGCAAGTGCGTTCTTTTGCTCTCTGGCTTTTGTATGCTTACGCATAACTTGGTTGAGCCCTTAAACAACTACTTAAAAATCGACTTTTACTTCCTAAGTTATTTGATATAAAATATTTGACTTGTATGGGCGGACCAACACTCCCTTGTCTAATGACCGTCTCAGTTTTCAAGTAGAAGAATATAACTAAGCAGTAACTGCATTCTTAATTAGAATTATCTGTGACTTGTACTTCCATAACTGTTCGGTATCGAAAATTTGTCTTGTATGGGCGAAGTCACACCCCGTTTTGCAATGCCCGCCGTGTCAGTTTTATAATTGAAAGACCTGGCCAATTAGCAACTTCATACAGAGTTTTATTGTTATGCTACAACATTAAGTACGAAAACTATTCGATATTAAATATTTGAATTGTATGAGTGGTGCCACGCCTACTTCTACAATGCTCGCTCAACTATTTCCAGTCGAAATTCTGAGTTTCATAAATATGTGACTTATATTTATTGTGAATTGGACAGAGCACATTGAGGTTCTAATCATCTGGAATGCATTCTTCCGACCATATTCTGCATAGGAGCTTGTTAATGCATTTAAATAGAGCTTCGCCTCCGATCTTAAACACCTCAGCCGGTAGGTCATCGGCTCCTACGATGACTTTGTTGTTTTTAAGCCGAGCTATAGCTGTTAAGACCTCATTATAATCGAGCAGCAATACTTCAACGATCTCATCAATACTTGGGGTTTCCGGGATATCATCTCTATTGGCGGGATTGTTGTCAACGTCGCCATTTAGAAGAAAAGATAAGTGTTTTGTCAACAACATCAGTGTACTCTGGATATCTGTCACTAGATTCCCGTTTTCATCGTTTCAGGAAGAGGCTCCGGTCGTAAACCATCGGCTCTGGGGTTTTAAATAGCTCCAAAATAGCATATTTTGCTTATTGACATATCTATTTAGATGGAAATGTGCTTCATCACTCATAATTAAATTTTGAAGCAACTCGTTGTTGCTTAAAGCGTGTTGCCCAGTCGTTAGTTGTTGCCCAGTCGTTATTAGTCGTTCCTGGTAGTCAATTGGTAAAGTTGTTGGATGAATGGGGCCTTGTATGGATGCTTGTATAACTGTCGAGGTTAAATCCGCCGAATGTCGTGTAATTTTGCATGTTTGATGTAACAAGATTCGATGGTTAAAATCTGAAAATAAAAATAAAAAATAAAAATAAAAAATAATAAATCAAAAAGTTATTGAACTTTTACAAGTTTTTTTTAGGTCACCCTCTAGCTACTTTGCATTATCCGCAAAGGACAGTACAGACCCATTCAGACTTATTTGTTTTTGGAGACGAAATTTTGTTTTTTCTGTTCAACAAAAACAGCACTGTCTTGACCCAGAGTTTAAGTTTGATGAAAAATTTTATTGCTGATAGCCAAAAATATCTGTTTCATATTTTAATTAAGATTTTCTCTTTCCGGATTTTAGAGTTTTTGGCCAAACATGGTGTATGTTAACTATTACCTCAAAATTAATGACATTCTTATGTTATTATGATGAACTTATTTTTTAATTATGGAATTTATTTTAGGCTTAATGGATTTTTATTTTAGATCTTCCTTTTTTTTAGCCTTTTTTTAGATTTCCATTCTCAAAACTTCTTTCTACCAAAGTTCATTTTAGAATATCGTTTAGCTATAAGATATCGTAGATATCCATAGACATTTTTTCTAAATTTTTCAAACAATATTTAAATTTTTTAATTATATCTTTTCACAAACTTATTTTTTAAATAAAAAACTGAAGATTTTTTTTTATGCTTCATATTGTCTTTGAAAACTTGTGTTTTAAAAAAAAGCAGCATGACTGGTTTTATTTATTTTTTTACATTTTGTTTTATATATAATTTTTTTTATTTAATTTTTGTAATTTTACAAAACGATTGGATTTGCTAAAAATCTTATATTGACTAGCAAATTTTTCTTAGTTTAAATAATCGCATGCAATTTTTTTGATATTCTTTTAATTATAACTGTATTTCTTAGCAATATTGTATTGTGCTTTCTTGTGCTGCATGTCTCTGTAGCTTTGTATTTGTCGCTTGTGTTCTTCTATGAGTACTTCAATGTCAACAACCACAGCCTTCTTTTCTTTTCCATTCTTCACTATTTTCATTTGTACTTGTTTGGTAGTATACTTTTATAATTTAGTTTTTTCTTATAATTTTATTATATCCAGCTTGTACTGCGTCTTTATTTGTAACTTATTTATAATTTATTTAATTACTATACAATTTTTTGATATCTGTTGTACTTTTTTATTTCTTGCAGATTCATAGTGGCATAGTTCTATATAACTTTCTTACATTATATATTTTTCTTAAAAACAAAAAAAAAACAAAAACAAAAAACTCTAGTATACTTAAAAAAAGAAACAAAAGTAAAAACATAAATTAATTAAAAGAAAAAAAAAAGAAAAAAAAAAAAAAGAAACAAAGAGTAAAGTTAAACAAAACAAAACAATACAACAACAAAAACAACATAAACATCAACATAAATTAAAAAAACAAGTAATTTTTATGTAATAAATTATAATTTTGTAGTTAACTTTTTTTATTAGTTGTGTATAATTTCATTATTAAATAAAATAAATTAAATATTTTAATATATATTTATATACATATATATATATATATAAATTAATGCAATAATAATCTTTAAAATTGTTGTTGTTGTAAATAGAAAAATCAAAAAAAATGTCAACAGCAACATAATCATGCATTACAATCTATCAATCAATCAATCGATCGATCAATCAATCAGCAACAACAACAACAACAACAACAACAACAACATAATCAAAATTATGGCGCACCCTCAAAAAATGCAAATCCAATTAAAGCAAATAAAACAAAGCAATCTTTTATGTTGTCCACCATAGCCACTCTCACCTATTTTATGCTAATTATAATAATTTGATTATATAAAATAAAACAAAAACAAAAAACCCAAAATAATGTTTAAAAAAAATGCAATTTTTGTTTTTTAAACCTATGAAAAATGTAAATTTTAAATTTAAATTCAATTTTATGTTTATTTTCATATATTTAAAAAATGAAAATTTTTTGTTAATGGAGAATGCTTTAAAATAGAAATAAAAAATAAAACTTTTAATGGAAAAAAAACTATGTCTACGTTGTTTAATATGGTTTCTTTTGGTTATTATTTTGTTGTGTAGTCTTTTTTATTTAGTTTCTTGTGGTTTTGGTCTAGTAGTTTTGCTAAAATTTATTTTTCTAATTATTAATTTTCATGGCTGCAGTTTTTTTCTATTTAACAAAAAAAAAAAATCTCGCATGCTATTTATAAATGTTGTCAGTTTAATATTTGATTATAGTTGAAATTTTAAAATTGTCTAAAAAGTACGCTATTAACCCAAACTTTAACTTGTAAGCTGAAAAAAACAGTAGTTTTCTTATAATATGACAAGATATATAAAGATATTTGATACCAAACTTGATCAAATTCTCTGCAAATAAATGGACAAAATATTTTTGTAAATCTTTATCAATGTTGCTCTATGACGTATTTTTTTATTTAAATTAAAGTTTCACCTATTATTAGCATTTTTAGTAAATTTCTTATGGTTTTCGTTAAGTTCTCGTTCGAGTTTATTTTCTATTTTTGAAATATTTTGTCTATTTTGGTAATAGATTAAAGTAACAGTTTAAAATTATGTATATCTTAGCTGATCGGATGTATTCGTTAACCTTGGCAGTAATCAAAAAATAGTTCAGTAACTATTACCAGAATTTTGCATTGATAATAATATTTCAATTGTTATTTTTGACATATTTTTTTTCCACGTAAGTAATTAGCGTCCGTCATTTCAACCATTTGGCATTGAGCCTGATGAATAAAACGTAAGCCGAAACCATTTACACTCTAAAAGATCCTGCTGTGTGATTAAACTTTGTATACTGGGGCACGGTATCCTCAAACCAAAATTTGATATTATCTGCATTATTTTAATTATATACTTTTTTAGCATTATTGGTGTTTATTATATAGAAGAGGATACAATTGAAGCAATAGAAGCATCTATATTAAAAATTAAACTATATTTGGTAAAAACAGTATTTTACGATGTTAATTTTTGAGAAAACATGTCATTTTGAGAGACCAAGGTGCGAGTATAGGAAGGTTTAAACGCTTAAAAATTGGTTATCAAGACATTTAGAATGGTATACAGTAAAACCTCGATTAACTATGATGCTTGGGACAGTGCTCTGTACGGAAAATCTATGAACAACCCGTGATTGGGTTACGATCGACTTCATAAGCTCTCGCCAGGCGAATCTGCTTCGTGCCTTATCGATTTTGTTTCGCCAAGTTTTGTCTCACCAAGGGCTTTCTCGGCCCTTCTTCATCCATACGATTTTGAAAGATTTTGCGAAGAACTTTCCTCTCAAATACACCAAGAACGGCGGCATCTACCTGCGATAAGATGCCTCAGCACCATAGAGAAGCACAGATATGATGAGCGTCTCGTAGAGTGTCGGTTTTGTCGATCAAGAGAGGGCTCTGCAACCTAATTACTTACTAAGCTCGTAGTATCACCTATTAGTAATTTTTACTCTTCGCTTAACCTTCGCCTTACCAATATCTAGCCGGGTGACCACTTTGTATTTCAATTCTTAAAATCTTTTCAAGTTTAATCCAATCTAAATACTTCGAAAATACAAAATATAAATTTTATTTATTTTTGTAGATAATAAATATCTTTATCTAAATTGAATGATATAAAAAGCTGAAATGTATTTATTTGTATAATAGTTTAAAACTTGTTTTATACCATTAGGTTTAACCAAGCTCCTTGTCTAATGCCTGTTCTAGTTTCCCAGTAGAAGGCCCTAAAAAATAGTTACTCCACTCTGAGTTTCGATATTATGTGACTGACCATTGTTTCCAAAGCTATACACTATGATAAATTATCTTATGGAGCACACCCCTTGTCCAATACCTTTTCTTGTTTCTGAGTAGAAGAATATCACCAAATAGTAATTCGAAGCCGAGTTTCTCTGTTCTGTGACAATTATTTCCATCGCTATTTAATTTTAAAAATTTGTCTTATGCTCGCTCACTACCTCTCAGTAGCAGTACACTATAAAATAGCCACTACGTTCTGAATTGAAATGTTCTGTAATTTTAACTTCCATAATTATTCTGTTTTAAAAATGACTTGTATGGGCAGAGCCACGCCTCGTATTCCAATGCCTGTATCAGTTTTAGAATTGACAGACCTGGCCAATTAGTAACTTCATACTGAATTTCATTGTTATGCTACACTTAGTTCCAAATCTATTCGATATCAAGAATTTGAATTATATGGGCGGTTCCATGCTTTCTTTCCAATGGTCTTTAGAATTTTTCATTCGAAGTACACGACTAAATAGTAAGTTCGTATCGATTTTCATTGATGTGTGACTTCTAAGTCAAAAGTTGAACCGAAAATTTGAATTCTTGAAAAAGTGGTATATTCCTTACGGGTAGGAAGGTGATAAATACGTTATGACCTATTCTCATAACTATCAAATATACCAAAAAAAATTTCATTAAAATCGGTCGAGCCGTTTCAGAGAGTTTAACCATAAACACCGTGACATGAGATTTTTATATATAGATGGTGCCATTGCGATGTACACCTGCCTTTCAAAGGATCCGTTCCATGGTGAAATTGAAGAGATCGCATGATAGCGAGTCGCCTTGTCTGAAACCTCGTTCAGTATTGAAGGTTTCGGAGAGATTTTCTATATTGATGGAGCTACAAATAACAAAGATTACATTCGTTCGGGAACAGCCAGGTGGCCTTGTATTGGATATGCTGGTGTTTGAATCCGGTGCTACTATCATGTTAAGTGCCGTGGCAAAGTCGATCGGTCTGAGACCGTTATTCGAAGTGGTCTCGTGGAGACTGAACTGACCGACAGTGGAGCCAAAGATGCCTTATCTACCGACTTTGCATAGAAATCGCCGAAGACTATTTTCACTTCGTGAGCCGGACAGTGATCATACACGTCCTCTAGGCTCGCGTTGGAAGCCTACTTCACCTACAGCATCGTGCTTTTCCTCCGTCGTGCAAATTAGGCTTATGTGGAAGAATTTCGCCTAAATGCGGATTATGGCCAGCCGTTCTTTGAAAGGTGTGAACCGTGAAACAAGGTGGCGCAGTTTTCGGCTTAATACGAATCCGTATCCAAATTCGCGCTTCTTCGTATGTCAGCTGTAGTAGACATCGAAATCTGCTCTCGTAGAGCAGTTTTGTCCTTTCCATCATATCTCCTGGATGGCGGTGATGCCAGCCTTTATTTTAACGAGAGCTTCCGCCAATTGAAAAATGGCACCTATCTTTAAAGTGTCCGGACATTCCAGGTGCATATCCGTAAATTATTGTTCGTTTTTCATTTAAGGTCTTCGTCAACGTAGTAAGGATTCATTTCCGATGCTGGTTTGGTTTTTATTGTGCGGTTATAATGTCGTAGGACCCAAACTCTACGCACGTTAAATTTTGTAGGTCTTGTAGAGACCCTTCAAGTTAAGAGTCTAGAGGCGATAGGAAGTTTCGGACATGCAACTTTTAAGGCAGCTCCGACTCGCCTTGACAGTGTCAGTTGCGGGCTTTGTAGATTTTTTTGATCAAGTCGCAGCGCTGTTCAACACTTACCCTTCCACACCCTTGCTGGTCACCACGCATACTGCGTAAGGGGTAAATTAATTTTCTCACGACGTGTGTAACGACCTTAAGAAGGCGTGATAGATCTAGAAAAATATATATCGTCACCTTAATATGGAAAGGACATAACTCGTAACTTTTCGAAATCTTGTTTTTTGCATTTTCTGTTAAAATTTCCTCCATGAAACCAAAAAAATCTAGGGTGATTGAACAATTCTGAGGTTGAAATTGGATTCAGCGCACCAAAAACCTTTAGAAAAGTATGGGCTGCTTTCTGGGTTATTCATTTTTGAAATTTTGTTGGCCTGTATAATTTCAGGCAAGTATTGTCCAGCTAGTTAAGGCTAGAATTGAGATTTTCGAGCCATTTATGGCAAGACTTGGGATTGCCCAGCCAATTAAGGCAAGACAGTTTAGTTCCAACTGTTGAGGCAAGACTTGGGATTGCCCGGCCAGTTAAGGCAAAACTTGGGATTGTTCAGCCAATCAAAGCAAGATTAATTGCTCTTTATATTATGAAAACGTTCGCGTTTCATATCAAAGAATCGTTGAAGAAACTTACGTTCATGATGTTAGGGTTATTATTTTCTCTTTTCAATAACCAGCAATAGTTTGCCATAATTTTTTCATTCCATCGACCTTGATAATTGACGGAAGTCTTGATGGAAACGTTTGCCCATTTCTTCGCTGAATGCTCCAACATTATCCGGAAAATAGTCCAAATGGCATTGCAGAAAATGAATTTTCATACTCATCAAACAACCTACTCGTCTAAAATTCTGTAACATTCTAGACACAATAGTTCTAAACTTTGGATCTCGTTTGTTTTCTAAAAATTTTTCTACTACATCTTCGAAACTCAACCAAGCATCCGTTTCATGGTTTTGATAAACCAAGGTCAGGTGGGTTATACTACTTATGGTTTAGTAGGGGTTGTTTTTTGAGCTTACCAAAAAAATCTGACCTGATGGGGGAAATTGGACCTCGGATTCGGAATAAGAGACCCCAAAAAACACAAGATCAACATGGTCTAGTCTAGAGCAGAATTATTTAGATTATTTTTATAAAATTTCAATTAGCGATATTTTGGTGAAAATAAAAGATATTTGAAAAAATCCAAATAGGTTAAAAAGAGGAAGGATGATACTTTGAATTGCCACACAATTTTTTGATAATACTTTTTTTTCGATTGAAAATGTACTATCTTTCGATGTGGACTATTTTGGTCAATTGAATTTAATTTGAAAAATAAGTCTACCGCATTTTTTTTTCAAATTTGAACCCAACGTTTCGGAAGCCAAAGGTTTTTTTCCTTCCGTCACGTAACTTAAAAAACTGTAAAAAACGCGTTTTTCACTTTTAGATTGGGATAACTCTTAACGTCCGAACACATAGAATTCTTATCTGTGACTTTAATAGTACAATTTTTATATATTTTTCAACCTTTCTTAAAACTTAGTTTATTACTAATTATTTGCTCTTTTGCACTTTCAACGTGCGACCGAACATTTCGCAAAATTATTAGTTTGGAGGTAGTCTCAAAAGTACTTCCATTTTTTTATAACGTCGTAAAATGAGGTCAAACGCATAATGTTTCAATTATCATTTTTAATACGCATTGAGGGCTATTTTAACACATTTATCTTAATTGAACAACTGTTTGCGAAATGTGTGAAATATGTAAATAGTTGTCTGAAATGTAAAGTCCGAACGCTAGGATTTACCCATAATCAAAATTTTTTTTCATGAAATGTAGACGTGACGGATAAAATTTGAGAACTCCATCTTGTTTATCATCCTTCAATTATGTAAGATTCTTATTATGTAAGGATCGTTGAAGAGACTTTAATCAAACCTCTTTATCTTTTTTTAAGGTTCGATTTCGTTGTACCGTGTAATTGCTTGGCATCTCCGGCATACTTTCCACTAAATTTTTGGCATATTCGACAGGAAGCGCTCCAAATGAGTTGACTTTTTTCGGAAAAGCTGTTTTAAAATATAAGAGGGTCTCCCTGCTTAGAAGCTTATTCCTGAAGAAGCTTCTACTTGATGTAGGTCCAGACGTTTTCGATGGGATTAGCATCAGGCGATTGTGCAGGCTAATAATCAAATGTGACGATGCCTTTTTCGCGTTTTCAGTTGGTGAGGAGGCCGTTGCTGTGCTTGGGTTCATTGTTCTTCTGTAGAATCCAGTCGTTTTAGATGATAAATTGACATTTGGCAATCGGCTTTCTTATAAATTTTAACCACTCTGGCAGAATTAAGGTTATCGATGAAGAGCTGCATTTTTTTTAATGGGTATTTAACTGTGAAATTACTTGAGGACAAAGACCAAGCCCGTGGTATGATCGAATAACCTCAGAAGATTCGTCGGAGAACAGAACGTTACTCCAATTACAATCAATGTTTTCTGCTGCAATCAATGTTTTCAATCAATGCTATTTGAAATTATTTGCACGCAAATGGTTCGTGCGATATATGTAGACCTTTTTGCCTCAATTTTGCTTGCCCTTGACGCAATCTTAAGCCAGGATTCCACGAAAACAATCACACGATAATTTTTTCATACTTCTTGGTCACTATCCATATTGAACCACGATGGGGAAGATCATCGACGTTTTAAGATTCCTTGAAGCGTTGCAGCTACTTCTGAACAAAAGTCTTTGACTTGCCGCCGCCGCTGCACACGGACATTCTTGGTTCCTTTGTATGAGTGTAGAAGAAAACTGCCTCGAAGCGTTCGGCGTATGCAGCACTCATTATGTCTAACACATTTTTCTGACAACGCTTCGACTTTCAATGTAATTTTTTTTACAAGTGCGTTAGAGCAGAGGTTATGTCTACTTGTTGACAAAAATTCAGGGTTGCACTTTTTAACGACTACGAATAATGCCGTACATGCACTTACAACAGAGTGTATACATTTTTAAGTAACAAGTTATACGTGCACGGAACAGAAAGTTTGATACAATTAGTTATAGCTTCGTTTAAGTATTTCTTTTTTATTTTTCTCTCTCATGCTATATAAAATGTCTTATAGAATTTTGAGTATTATAATGTTTCATTAATGCATCTTATGGAATTTTCATTTATTTTTCTTTTAGGCAACCAATCGAGTGCCACTGGTAACTCAAGTGGCGGCGCTGCCACTGCTGCCTCTTCTTCGTCCGCAGGCGCTACATCAGCTGCATCATCCTCCGCGCAAACGCAACCGCAACAGGCTGACTCCAGCAACAACAGTCCACAGGCTAATACAGCAGCAGCTGCTGCTGCTGCGAACTCATCTGGTGGAGCTGCCGCTGCAGGCGGTGCTGCAACGAGCGGCGGAGCGGTGGGGGGCACACAAATACAGCAAACAGCGACGACAATGGGTTAGCTAGCTGCTGCTGCTACTGCAATAGGGCTTTTTAAAAATTATAAAAATAATACTAATACTAATGATAAAAATAAAATTAATAAAAGTTATAATAATATTAAATTTATTATAATTTAAATAATATAAAATTGCAAAAACAGAAAAATAAACAAAACAAAAAAAAAAACAAAATAAACATGATGTTAAAAACAGCAGAAAGAAAATAAAAAAAAAAAAACAAAATAAAAATTTAAAAAAATATAAAATTTAATAACAAAAAGAAAAAAAACAAACACGTAAAACAAAACAACTAGAAAAATAAATGAAACTATTATTATTATTATTATTAATCTTAATATTTAAATTAAAAAACAGCAACAATTTAAATTATATATATATAGATATATATATATATATATATATATATAAACAAACATATATATATGGTCTAGCAGTAAAAAAGGTCGAAAAGATAAGAAAAAAAAAAAAACAAAAAAGAAAAAAAAACAAACAACATAATTTAAGCAAAAAAAAGCTTAGCAAAAACTATTTGAAATTAAATCAAAATTAATTAACAACATAAACTGTTAATTGCACGTTAATTCCTGCAAACACACACGAACACGAGTTCACACAAACACATTTACGCAAACACATGCCAATCAAAACCTTAGGTAATCCTGCTCTCCACACACACTCGCCAAACCTTCTGCCGCCAATAAAAACAAGAAAAACCAACAACAACATATTCATGGCGTAAAGCTAACAAAAGCTTAAAGCTACATTAAATAAAAAAAAAACAAAAAACAATATGAAATTAAAGCGACAAGTGCAGCAGCATGTAAGAAGCAGCAGCAACAACAGCAACAACAAAAAATACTACAAAACTTAAATAAGTTAACTTTTAGTTTTATTTCATTACTTAATTAATGTTTTTTTATTTTGTAATACTTATTTTTATATTAAAATTTTATTTTTTTATAATTTTTTTAAAACCACACATACACACACACACACATTTCAAAATATTACTTAGCAAAAACAAATACTAAAAAAACACTTACACAAGCGCGTAAATAAATTAATAACAAAAAATATTTAAAAGCTACATGAAAAAAATAAAAAACTATATATTTATATAATTCTATATATATATACATATATATATATTACATACATATATAGCATATATGTAAAAATTTATAATCTATATTGTAATAATTAATTTAATTTAAAAACATATTATTATTAAATTTTAAATAAATAAAATGCAAATGAAATAAATTTCAAATTCAACACAAAAACAAAAAAAAAAAACAAAAATAGAACTACTTTAAATTAATTGACTTGCTTATTTTATTTTTAACATAGTTAAGTTACTTAAGATATGTTGCTCTGAACAGCATTAAATGAATTTTATGGAAAAAAGAAACTGTCTGTTAGGCACGCAAGTTCAGCGAGCGCGGCTCAAATGTCACAGCAGAGCTCAAATAAATGACGTTATTCAAAGTTTTTTAAAAATTTATTTTCGAAACTAAATGTGCTTGTTACGAATTTGGCCAAGACTGCTCTATAACAAAGCTGTTACTTAGTGTTTTGAGAGATTTTTGCTAAGACAAAAAAAAATTTTTAAATATTTTGAAATTTTCATGTAAAAAAATTCCTTCAAATATTTATAAGCTTTTTAATAGAAATGCAGCCAACTTTTAATATTTTTCAAGAACTATTTTGCAGTTAGTATGAAAAATTGGCTATTTCGGCAATGTATTTAAATAATTCTTTGGTTGGGAAAGAGCTCTTGGGTGGGTCGAGTTTGAGTTTTTTTTCAAAAGTAACAATTTCTTAAAAAAATTCACTCATCAATTGTCAAATTTGTAAAAAAATGTGTTTTAAATACAAAAATTCGAAAATTTTCTTTCAAATGTGATAACAATCACTATAATGTTCTAATCAAAAGTATTTTTAATGAATTTTCTTAATATTGTCATTAGTTATTTAGCGGATATTTCAACCAAATGCCAAAAGAGAGAAAAAACTGTTTCAACTTGTAAAAAATTAAATTTTTTATGAGTTGGTTGAATTTGAGTTTTTTTTAAAACTAAAATAACAATTTTTTCAAAAAATTTAGTTTTATTCATACATCAGTTACGAAATTTATGAAAACAGTTGTTTTTAATTCAAAAATTCAACTTTCCATGTAAATATCTTGGTCGAATTTTAAAGGTTTTTCAAGTTTTATAATTACTTCTGAAAGTTTGTTAAATTTTCTTTCAAGTGTGTTAACAATCATTATAAAGTCTTAACCAAAAGTATTTGTAATGAATTTTCTAAATATTGTCGTTAGTTATTTAGCGTGTATTTCAACCAAATGCCAAGAGAGAGAAAAAAACTGTCTCAAAATGAATGTTCTAAATTAGAAAGCCAATATCTCCGCCATCTTTGCATAGATTTAATTTATTTCTTTTTTGTATTTAAATCTTAACACTTAACTGAAAAAAAATTAATAAAAATTTGACCGTTACTTTTTTGTTACTTTGTAAAATTATCAAAGATTTTTTCTCAAAATATGCGGTAAAAATGATTTTTGTTTTAAAAAAATAAAAACTCAAATTTGCATTTTCGATTTTCTGTCAAGTCTTTTAAAGCATTCAAGACGAATTTATTTTTGTCTATTTTACTATGTTTTGTTTTTGACAAAATTAATTTTTTTAAATATAGTTTTTCTATTTTTTTCAGAAGAACATTTTCGCGCATGTTTGAGAATAAGAAAATAATTTTGAGAGCGTTCTTCATTCTGATTGGTCGACATGAAAAAAAAATTGAATATTCTCTGAGCAGAAAAATAAATGAAAAAAAATTAATGTATATTCCTGAATTTTGTTGTTCATCGGAACTGCGCTGCGGAAGTACTGAATTTTATTTTTCAAAATCAACCAATCAAAATTGAAAAAATAGGGGGCGTCAAAAAATAATTTGTTAGCCAAAATTTCACTTCACAATTTTTTTTTTGAGAAAATAATTTAATTTTTATGTAATTTGTATTTGATTTCTCTCTCAAGCTGCAGATTGCTGCAGGCCGTCGGTGCAACACCGTACTTGTGCGATCATTTGTTCTGAATGTTTGCGCATTTAAATGTAGAGAAAAATAGTAAATAAATTTTTGCCAAATTTTTATAAAAAATATTTGCTTTTAACATTAATTTTGTATCGAATCAACAGAGAATGTATGTGAAAAGGTCAAATTTCGACCCCAGGCGATACTACTTTAAATGGGCAAACAAAAAATTGCTCGAATTTCGATCCCAGACGAAACTAGTTTGAATAAATTGAATATTTTTTAATATTCGTAACTTTTAAAATTTGTTATTTGAGCAAGTGCGCAAAAAAACTCTCAGCAAGAGCATCAAACATAAAAGTTAAGAAATGCCATGCAATTTTCATGAATTTGTTTCTAGCAAGCAACATTTTTCTTTGATTCAACTACTGTCTATTCGATAGAGGAGACAGGGCCCAACGCTGCAACTAAGCAACAGCTTTTTCCTGTGCACATATCTGTTTCGACAAGGAATACCAGTGGAACTCATTTTGAAAATTTCAGAAGACCATTTTTCAGAAGAAAATTGCTCCTTAATATCAGGATACCCTGGCTTTTTATACCCTAAACCTGGAAGGTCAGGGTATATTAATTTTGTGCAAACGTTTGTAACGCATAGAACGAAGCGAGTCCGGTATGGAAAAGTATATATATTCTTGATCAGCGTTACCACGTGAGTCGAGCTATCCATGTCCGTCATTCCGTCCGTCCGTCTGTCCGTCTGTGTGTTGTCCGAATACACAGGATAAGAAGAAGGAGTTGAGATAATTGGATGCAACTTGGTACACATGGTCACATAGACCCAAGGATCTGCACTATTGAATATTTTTGGAATATTCAATACGGCGTGTCCGTGGGAATATTGAATATAACTACCTGCATAACTCAGCTCATAATTAGCCTACAACAATAAAATTTGGTATGTATGTGTTTTGTATCAACACAAAGATGTCTTCGAACAATGGACGTCATCCGCTCACGGACACGCCCAACTCCCATACAACAAAAATTTTAAAAAATTTAAAACACAATAAATTAGCCTATGTTTAACTTACAGAGATACAGTTTTTCACATATGTTTTTTATAACAAAACAAAGAGTTTTGAAAAATGAACTTCATCCGCCCACGGACACGCCTACCTCCCATACAACGCAAAAATTGAAAACTGGATAAATAAGCTCGTAATTACCCTACAGAAATAAAATTTGGTGTGTATATGTTTTATATCAACACAAAGATGTTTTCAAAAAATGGGTGTCATCCGCTCATGGACACGCCCACCTCCCATACAACCCAAAAATTTAAAACGCAATAAATAAGCCTGTGTTTAACCTACAGAGATAAAATTTGGCGCGTATGTTTTTTATGACAAAACAAAGATGGTTTTGAAAAATGGACGTCATCCGCCAACGGACACGCCTACCTCCAACCTCCAATACAACCCAAAAAGATAAAAACTTAATAAATAAGGTTATGTTTGTCATAGAGAGATCAAATTTGGTATGTATGTATTTAATACCAAAACTAAGGTGTGTTCAAAAATTGGGAGTAATCCGTCCATGAACGCGCCCACCGCCCATAGTGAAAGCACAATAAATGTATTAACTGTGAGGTACAGGAATAAAACTTGGTGTGTTTCAATTTTTCATGAACATTTAAATTCATATCAAATATGGGCTGCATTCGCCCACGGACACACCCATTTTCAATAATATTTTTTTTTTTTTTAAAAGTAGGTTTAGGGTATTTTATAGTCGGCTTAGACCGACTTTAGACTTTCTTTACTTGTTTTGTTTAGATTTGATGGCCTCAAACATTTAATTTTCATATTTCGTTGCGAAAAAAAGGAAAGAAAAAAAACCTCATTTTGTACTAACTCGACTTTAGCGGTTTCCTTGTCGACACAGATATCATCTTACTATCAAGCAAACAGCAAATCTAGCAGGCAAAATTATTTTCTCCACGCTACAGCAGCTGCGCAACTGTTTCTCTTACTCATAGCAGTGCTTTGATGGTTGATGTTGTCATCCTTGTCTATCTCAATCTTACCCATAGCTATGCGTTCATGTTTGATGTAGTCATCCTTGTCTACCTTTAGTATTTTAGACTATCTCAGTCTTACTCACAGCTGTGCGTTGTTGATTGATGTTGTCATCCTTGTTTGTCCTTAAAAAATTATGTTTTTTCTCTAACAACTTTCGTTTCGGCATAGCGGGAAGTAAGACGAGGCAACAATTTTTAAATGACAGCTATTGCTACCAAGCAAGCAGCAAATCTAGCAAGCAAAATTAATTTTCTCACGCTGCAGACCCTTTCAGTCTTACCCACAGCTGTGCGCTGTTGTTAACATAGCCATCCTTGTCTATCTTTGTGTTTTAGGCTTGGCTGCTTGTGTTATATTTTAATGAAAAGCTTAAATATATGTATGGTATATATATATAGTTTTTTATAATATACTTTAAGACTTTATTAAATTTAAATTTAAGAATTAAAAAGGCGGATTATTTAAATTCTACAAAAAAGGTGTTGATTTTTTCTTAAAATCTTTATTAAATCTAAGATTTGCTAAAATCAACATATTTGTTATATATATAAATAATGTTTTCAATTTCATCAGCCGTGAAGTAAATATTTTGATTAACCCCGCGCCGCACAGTGGTTTAGCCCCATACAAAAATTGTGCATAAATAGGACTCATCGTAGACCTATAAAATTTGTTGTATGAGTTGGAATTGACTGTCTTAGAACACAAACAAAAATATTTTGAAATCCGCCCACAACCACGCCCATCTTCCATATAACACAAATATTTAAAACACCATATTTTGCTTTGTATTGAAACGTAAAATATATGCGCGTCGTGTTCGACTTTTTGTCTGTATTCGGCCATCTTCGTTGAACAAAATCGTCTTTGGCTATTTTTTAACCCTTTTTTAAGTATCCGACCGCTCTAAAATTATTTTGCGAAATTAGTAAGAAATTCAACAAAATATTACTGTACACTCAGAAAAAAATCTATTTTTCTGCGATCAAAAATTTCTCTATTTTCGATAATAGCAATTTTCTCTTTTCAAATAAAATTTTCTTCAATTAGAAAAAATATTCACATTTTCGACGAAATATTTTGTGGGATACTTGAAGGTATGGAAATATTTCATGTCTCTAATAATAACAAGTATTTTTCTCGCACAAAAAATTCTTCTTTAAGCCTATAACTCTGTTCGTTTGCGTGAAATTTCACTAGCAAAATTAATTTTTTTTCATGCGTGAAAATTCTGACAAATATTTTGTTGCGAAGAAATTGAAAAATTTGAGAAATTCATACTTTATTTCTCAGTATAGAAAAAAATAAATACATAAAAACAAAAAATTTACGAAAACTGTCACTTTTTACTTCAAAATAAATAGACACTTCAATTAAATCGTCGTGAAAAAATGTTGCGAGTATTTTTCACAGCGGAACAGAGTACTACTTTGACGAACATGCTGTGAAAAATTGTACGTTTGTTTCACAGCTTTCCCTTTTTGCATAGAAACGATTGAAATTTGTCATGAAATGGAACAGAGGACTAGGCTTTTTAGAGAAAAATGTATTGAAAATTAAAAATTTTCCCTATATTTTGATAAAAAATTCAGAATGCGAATTATTTTCTTGTATAAAAATAAATCTTTTCTCAACATTATAAAAGTATTCTTCTTTAAAAACCATATATTTTAACAAATTTCTCTTTTTCATGGAAGCTTTTAATGATTTTTATGGAATTTTTAGGATTACATTTAGAGAAAATCATTCTCTGGAGCAAAGTCTAAACCATTTTTCCCTAAATAGAATGCCTTCTTTATCATATTCCGAGAAACTTTTTTCTGAGTGTAGATTTCGTTCAAAAATATTTAAACAACGACTCGCTAGCTATAATAGAAAACCTAAAAAGAGCATTTTGGAACTTCAAAATTAAAAAAATTCATATCTCGGGCCCAAAAAGCTATAAAGAAAAAATAGTTTTCAAAATTTACTCTTCATTTAAATGAATTTCGAAAAAACTCACACAAAACTTGATTGCGTTCCAAAAAGTAATTGCAATTCAATTCAAATCCAAAATTAACCCAGTGTTCATAAAAATTAACCCTTAAAAGTCCACTGTATCTTTAAAGATACAAGCACTAGAAATTCTATTATTTCACTATTAATAATTTAAAAAAATATTTAAAGCAAATTTCTGTAGACGGAAAATCTTAGCGCGCCACAGTGGTCAAAATGGAGCGAAAAGCTATCCATAATAGAAAAAAATCAAGGTTGTTTTAAGCAAAGTATGGTACTTTAAACACAGTATGGTACTCTATTAATCATACATCATTGCGCCAAATGGCGAAATTTCGGTCTCTTGACACTTCGAGTTAGGGAAGTTTTACTGTATATATAAATTTTTTGTTTAAGGGGGCCTAGCTTGACAGGGTGTCCAAACTATTTACTGATTCGGAGTCGATTTTCGTTATTTTATACAGTGAAACTTCCCTAACTCGAATCGTCATGAGAACGGAATTTAACTTCGAGGTACAGAAAATTCAAGTTATGGAGATGAAAATCTAAGAAAAATGCAATGTTAATGAGTTATGGAGAACTTCGAGTAAGGGAAGTTTCAATGTACTATACTTTATCACATTATGGTGCATACTTTAAAATATACAGTGAAAATTCCATAACTGGAAGTGTCAAGGGATCGAAATTTCGCTTCGAGTTTTAGAAAATTCGAGTAATAGAGATCAAAAACTAAGAAAAATGCATGAGAAAGCTTGAATACTACATCGAGTTATGGAGATTTCAAGTTAGAGAAGTTCGAGTTAGGGAAGTTTTACTGTATAAGGGATTTTTTGATAGAAATGTTGCACTTGAAGAGAACGCTGCATCACATTCGTAAAGACGGAATCACTGACCACCTTCATTAAGTTTTTTGCGAAAGCTCACCTGCTCTCTCTGTGAGAATGATTCACAGGACGATTCACTAACATGTAAAATGACCAGCAAGTTTTCTGTTCTCAGCATACAAATTCAATATTGCCAGATCCAATAATTCTTTCATTTTAACCCTTAAGTACTGTTGTTGGTCTGTGGAACCACATCAAAATATTAAAAGTCTACAATTTATCAACTAGATCGATTTAAAAATTTAAATTAAATTAGTTTAGCCAAGCATTAAAAATGTGTTTACGATACGATCGAAAAATTAGTTCTCATGAGAAGATTGAATTTTTAATCATTCGCGAGCGTATTTTTCAAAGTTCATGGGTAAAGCGCAGGCAGAAAAAATCGTTGAAATCAGTGTCTTGTGAAATGCACTATAGAAGAAACAAGCTATATTGTATTGAAATTGTATAGCTGTGCATTCGGGCAGTTAATTTAAAAAATAAACAGAGTATCAAGCAAGCAAATGTATCATGGAAAAACCGACACAAGCGTTGCTCTTTCGATTGCTTTTGAATTTTTCGTTTGAAATTCAATCATAAAGCAAAAAAACGAACGAAAAAAATAAGCTCACGATTGATTGATCTTCGCAATATGAGTTTTTCAATACATTTTAAAATGAGCGCTCACAACTAACAAACGATCACGAGTGAGTGAACAGACGACGATACCAGCGAAGTTTTTTTGTAAGTCATACTTACGAATATTGCTTTTGTTTGTCAAAAATCGTAACTGGTTTTGTTTGCGGTGTAATTTGTTCACTCATGAGAAATTGAAAACAGTAAACCATCGTATTTTGATCGTTCTCGGCACTCTGAGTGTGGGAGTGAGTTGCAAGGCACCTGTACAGCTCCACATCATACCAAAGCTGAACAAACAATTTTATTCGACAGTTTTACAATTTTTGTCCGTAAAGCGTTGCCGTACTTTTTTGTATTTTTCTCAATTTTCGAGAGATTTCCTCTTATTCTCAAGCTTTTGACTTTTCACCATTTTTAGTCCAAAAAGGAAAGGGCACAGATCTAATATAATTCATGAGTTTATATTAAAAAGCTTTTTAAAAAACTTGCTGTGTAAGAAATTTCAAAACGGTTAATCAAAATTTGTGCTGTTTATCAAAAAGTAGCATGCGATTTATTTCTAAACGCTATCTCTAAAATTCTGATAAATGCAAAATTTACAAGCTAAAGCATGCAATATTTTTATAAATTTCTTGGAACTCATATCTTTCGCATGCGATTTTGGCACATGAAAATATCTTATGTGCGATATATTTCAATATGATTAACACGACTATATCAAAAAATTTATAAAAAACTTGTTGTGCAAGAAATTTCTGTATTGCAAATCGAAATTTGTGCTCTATGCAAAATGTAGCATGCAATTTTTTTTCAATGATAGTGAATTTGTGCTGCTATTCAAAAAGCAGCATGCGATTTTTTTTTCAATGATAGTGAATTTGTGCTGCTATTCAAAGAGTAGCAGACGATTTTTTTCAATGATAGTGAATTTTTGTTGCTATTCAAGAAGTAGCATGAGATTTCTTCAATAATAGCGAATTCGTGCTGCTATTTAAATAGTAGCAGGCGACTTTTTTTCAATGAAAGTGAATGTTAGTCTAGTGAATTTTTTTTTTAAAAATTTAAAATTAAGATTAACTTTGTTTCTTGCAAAAAAAGAATTGATCGTCAGAGCAAAAAATTTCATTTTAGAATTTTTTTTAAAAACTTGTCAAAATTTTGATAGAGGCAAACAAATTTTTTTTTTGTGTTTACACAAAATTACACACAAAATTTGAAAACTGTTTTGATACAAGCAATTATAGCATGCGATTTTTTTGTAATTTCTCAAAATTCAGATCAATTGCAGGCGATTCTAAACTACTGTCGCTTTAAATGTATGTGGATTTATTTTAAGCATTTTGTTAGGCTTACAACTTATTTGTTGCATGCGATTTATTTGTAGTGAAACTATTAAATATGGTTTTATATGCGAAATTTAATTTAAAAATTGCTGGGTAAGAAATTTCAATGCTGTTAAGCAAACATTTGTGCTGCTAGGCAAAAAGTAGCATTTGATTTTTCAATGAAAGTCTATGAATTTCTCTTAAAAAAAATTAAAATTAAGGTTAACCTTGTTTCTTGTAAAAAAAATTGGTCGTCCGAGCAATAAAATTTTTATTTTAGAAATTTTTTTTAGAATCTTGTCAAAATTCTGATTCTGATCTTTTTTAGAATTCTTAAAATTTTTTTAGAATCTTGTCAAAATTCTGATCTATTGTCAAAATTCTGATCGAGGCAAAACAACATTTTTTTTGTGTTAGCAAAAAATTTCACAAAAAATCTGCCAACTGTTTTGGTACCACCTAGTATAGCATGCGATTTTTTTGTAATTTCTTAAAATTCAGATCAATTACATGCGATTCTAAACTAGCATCACTTAAAATGTGAGCAATTTATTTATTTTAAGCTTTTTGTAAAGCCTAAAAATTATTTGTCGCATGCGATTTATTTGAAGTGCAGCTATTAAAAATGGCTTTAGATGCGAAATTTAATTGAAAAATTGATATGTAAGAAATTTCAATGCTGTTAAGCAAAAATGTGTGCAGCTAGGCAAAAAGTAGCATGCGACTTTTCAGAACTTTAAGCTGTGTAGCGATAAGCTGATGCAATATTTAACTCAAAACTGCACGCTGTACTTTTCCTACCAGACATTTGCTTAACGTTGTGCGTCTTTAACGTTGTAACGTTGCGACAGTATTTTTATTTTTCTCAATTAATTATGTTTAGTATATTAAATAAAATAAATATAGTAAAAAAATTATGTTGAACTGAAATTGTTTTTATTTTTTTTTAACTTATTACGTTTAGTTAAAAAATATAAAAATCCATAAACATTTTTTATTTTAATTATGTTAATTTAAAAAAAATAAAACAAAATATAATAAAACTAAATTATGTAAAATTGAATGTTATATAAAAATATGTAAGAAAAACAAAATAACTGAATTAAAATTAATTTAAGCTAAAATATTAATTTTCGTTTTTTGTTGTAAGCCGAGGTAGTTATGTAATATTGAATTTTCGTTATAAAATTATGATTTTACTTAAGATTAAAATATAAAAATAGAGAAAAACAAAAAAAAAAAAAAAAATAAATGCGAAAAAATGCGAATGATACGAAAAATGAAAAAAACAAAACATATATATCTCAAAAAATAAGCTGATGCCGCCGCAAAGTATGCAAAAATTTAAGAAAGTGTAAAGAATAAAATAAACAAATAATGCGTAAAAAAATATGTAAAGTTACAGTTAAATACTAATATGATTTCTATAAATATTTGCATAGACACAACAACAACAATAGCAAATATATATATAAATATATTATATATATATATAATAAAAAACCACAAATAATCAGCAAACATTATATATGCATGTAAATCATATAAAAAATGCAAAATAAAAAAAAAAATTGTTATAAATTCATTTCAAAAAGCGAAATTCAACAAAAAAGTATATAAAAGTCAAACATTTATAAAACAATGAATAAGCGTAAAAACGCAATTTTTAAAAAACTGGCTATGCACAGCAATATTAAAAATATTAAAAAAAAAATATCTAAAGAAGCGCAAAATTAATATAAATAAATTTTTAAAAAAGTCTCGTCGCTAAATTAAGAAAATTTAATATTTTTAAAATGAAAGCAAAAATAAAAAAAAATATAAATAAACAAATTCTTATTAAATTAAATAAAATATTTTAGTGTCTTTTTAGTTTTTAAGTTTTCACATAGCAGAACAAAAAAAAATTAAACAACAACAAAAAAAAACACACTATTTGCATAACTTCAACAATATTAAAAAACAACTACAAAGCAAGAACAAATTCGCAACAACAAGAACAACAGCAACAACACACAAACATTTAAATAAATAAATGAAACAAAAATGCATAAAGAAATCTAGAAAAAAAAAATACAAAAAAATTAAAACAATTATTTCAAATTCATTCTTTTGTAAGAAATTTAAATTATATAAATATATCTATATAATTTAATTATAAAAAATTATAAAGAGCTAATTAAAAATAAAAATCTAAATTAAAAATTAGCTAAACAAAAACAAAAAAAAAACACATAACTAAAGCTAATAAGAAATCAAGCTAATTCAAACAATTAAATAAAAAAATTGAAAATAAAAAATTAAAAAAACAAGAAACAAAACATTATAAGGCATCCATTAAATGTACGAGATCCACTCCAGCATCCTGTGTCGGGATTTATTATTAACTGTTGTCTAGCATGTATTTATTAAGAGAAAGTAAAAATCAAATAAACAAAAACAACAAAAAAATATAACTAATTTCAAAAACAAAACAAAAACCACAAATGTTTTATTTATTTAAGAAAATGTTTGCTTTTTTTTTAGTTAAAATTGGTTAAAATTTAAATCATTCATTAAATCTCATATTTCAAGCTTATTTTGCGAACGTTCTGGATACAAAACGTTGCTGCGTTCAAGTTATAACTTGTGTAAGCTTTTGAAACAAATGTTTGCTCAAAGCATCGTTTCATGAACGAGCTGATACCATTCCAACTAATAATTGAACTTTCAAAAAGATTTTGTGAGCATCATTTGACCAACTTCTCAGAAAATTCAAAAGAGTATTACGTAGACACCTGCCGCGAAGGCTTGATTCTACATCGACCTAAACACAGGACCGACACATTACGTGGGCCGGCGCACATTTGAGAGTTCAAAGATATCAAATTAGCTACACGGAGAGAAATTTCAGCTAAAAACAATCCCAAACCAATTTATTTTGGATGTTATTCTGAGCTTAGCATAATATTCTTGATATCAAGCTCTAATGTGATTGTTAATCAAAAAATGAACACGCCCATTCGTGCATAATATATGTGATTTTTTTATCATTTATTAAAAAAATAATATGCCCACATGCGACCAACATCAGAAATTTATGGATAGTTCATCGAAAAAATTTAATATACTCACTTTTGTGCAATTTATGTTATTTTGGTGTTATTAATAAAAAAAAATATGCTCATTTGTGTCCAATGTATACCATTAATGGATTGAAAATAACATGAATATGCAATCCAAGATATTTTGGAATTGTTTATAAAAATATGTAGAAAAAAAATAAGAATATTTTCATTGTCCAAATATTGCTCCGGACAGGAAAATATAATTTTTTTTATTTATTTTTTGCACTAACTTACTTTAACACTAACAGGAACAAAAAAACAATTGAGAATTAAGTCGTTCGGTTGCTCATTTTTGTTTTTATGTGCAATACAACAAGAAAAAAATTAATTTCTTTACAAACAAGCCCAAGATTACACTTATTTAGCACAAATTGGCATGTTTATCAAACAAAATTTTCAAGCTCAATTTCTGGCATAAACTGAGAACTTGAATAGCATGTTTAAGATGGTTTTGAGCTCCATTGAGCTGATTTCAGTTACAAACGCTCTGAGCTGCAATTTAGCCCATTTTTTTATCTCCGTGTAACGTTGTGATGACTTTCGCAACCCTTGATTTAGGTAGAGGCCTATCTATCACCTCTTTTGAACTCAGGGGTATATCACCCGTTTTAAAATGCAAGTTCATATTCGAACAAAAGCTGTATCCGCAGTTTGGGTATAAACCACAACCTTCATGAAGCTCCCTGAAGGTTCAGCCTGGCAACAACTAGGGGCCACTGTCTCCTTGTAGTACCAGTTTTCAAGTCCTCGGTCAGACCTCGTAGTAAAGCTACGATCAGTTGTGCTCATTACAGCATCGGACTGGTAAGCAGAAAGAGTGCTTTATTCTGTCTGAACAACCACTCAAAAAAGATCCATCAAGTTGGATCTACAGACTAACAGTCAGATACATAGTTATAAATAACCATTCGCCTGATGCGGCGTCTTGTAAAGACCTGACATGCGAAATTGTTTAATCTAACAATTTGTTCACCAGATACAAGCGCATTGCCGACACCAAAACTCTCCACTTGCTACTTGAATAATGCCCTTGGTATCTAAGTCTCGATGCTGGTATGCAAATCTAAGGGCGGCACTACCATCAATACCTGAAGGGCTTCAGTAGAGGCCATACGGCACAACGGCATGCATCCAAGAACAAGAACACTTTCTGACATGAACTCTTTCTGAGTATTTTCTAGTAGCCCACAGCAGAACTGACTATGTCGTCCCTCACAGGCGAACCATAACTTGCACTAGCAACAAACAGTCAACCATACATGACACAGACAGCCGTGAGAGCCTGTCCGTGACAGCCTGTGGCGGCTTACTGAGTCCATAATTTTCTCTATATCTCTTTCATGTGAGATAATTTTTCATCAAAGTTAACTCTCTTTCTCATGTATTTGCATTCAATTTGCGGATTTGATACCAGGTATTTGTTTTCAGTCACGTACCTGAGACCTCCACCCTCCAGGCTGACAAAAGTAGTTCGACCATGTGATAATTTTCCCTTGAACAACATCAACACCGTCTGAGCACTCTGAGCACTCCAAATACTAATGGCAGCCATAACATTACCCGCCTTGGTTTCAAGCTTAGCACTAGAAGTGCCTTCCTTCATTTCCTGGTATCCCACTTCCTGTAACCTATCAAACACCTTATCCCAGCATAGATAGTCAAAAGCACCAACAAAAAAATCAATAAGCAGCAAAATCCCAAAACATATTTGGAGTCTTTTTGAACATATTTGGACATTTACGAAGCTTCTAACGTACAGCGATGTATCTTTGACGCTCTTCACTTTACAAGTTCCTAATTTTCTCTCGCTAATCTGCGTACCCTCGCACTTCTGGAGCCTTCTTAATATGACCCTCTTTAGTACCTTTCCAAGCACTGGTAAGAGACTGATGCTCCGGTAGCACCGAGACCGTTTCTATTCATCAGTGAAGATGATCTTACTCAAGCACTATCTATACAATTCTTCCAGGTATTCAGGAATAACCACATACTGTTACACATCTTTCCAGTCAAATCATTTATACAAACATAAAAAAAAAAAAAATTGGCCATTTCAGCCCTTGAAAGGACTTTTACCGAGCTTCTAATGATCAATTGTGTTACGTATGTTATGCCACACACTTAACACGCATGCCTTGGTCACCACTATACCATCTTTAACCGGAGACTTATTCTCTTGATTTGCATCATGCCATACTCTATCTCATCCTCCTTCAAAGTCGGAGAATTAACCGCTTTCCTCAAAAAAAGAAGAGACCTCACCATAGCATGAACACAATCTCGCCACTCTGTTAAAACAATACTAACTTGGCTGCTACCGCAAACATTAATAGAATGACCTCGACCATCAATAGAATGGTCACGACATATTTTATATATCATGCAATACGGGTCATCTCTATTTTCCCGGACAAAATCTCTCATATCCTGTTCTTTTATGCGGACGAACAACTTCTCTTTTATTCTCTCAAGCTTTCTCTGTACCCAACTCTATGCTGCGACCAATCGCTATAATCGACTGCTCTGGTCCTCTGCACTCTGATCCTGAGACGCCTAAGCAAGCTTATTTTCAAAGTTAGCTCAGGCGTCTACGACTTCACCCTAATGCGATTTATTTTGCCTTGTCAGTAGAGTGTCGTTGACGTTCAATCCACACACCAAACAGAGCAATCAGAGACACAATCGACTAGTGTCCAGGTTTCGAAACATGTGCACCGGAACAACCATTGACAGTTCATAAAGAAATACACCATCAACATTCCAGTTCACGCCCCGAGTACACCGTCTCTTAAGGTCTATTTGAGGAAGTGTACAGTGAGTGGCCAAATTATTTTAATCAAATAAAAAAATATTATTTCGTTTGCAGTCATATCTCATAAATATATTTTTTTTATATTTGGTGGCACCTCCTTTGACCTCTATGATGGCCTGCAAGCGCCTAGGCATGCTTTCAAGTATTGTGCCAAGCTCTGATAATATTTTCAATTAGTTCAGTTTACTTTGTAATATTTTTTTTCCTTAAAATTTCAGTTTAAAGCACCGCCCACATTTCCAATCGAAATAAAATCGGGGAAGTTTCCCGGCCAGTCTAGAGTTTTAATACCGTCGGTTTCAAGGAATTTTGTTACCAATTTTGCTTTATGACATGGTCCGAGTCATGCATACAAATAAAATTTCCCATTTGGGTACCATTATTTGGTTTGTGGTATTAAACGTTCTCTCAAAATTTTCTGATACTGGTCCTGACGCATGGTTCCGCATGGTCCAAAAAATCACAAAAATAATGTTTATTATTGAATTTTAATTTTACAAACGTTGCTCCAGTCTTCCTTTGTCCAATGTTCATATTTTTTGGCCCAGGCCAGGCGTTTAGCTTGGATTGCAGGAGTTAATTTTGTTGGTTTTTTTAACGGTCGACAACATTTGAGCCCCATCTCGACAAATCTTCGCCTGGCAGTCCTTTCCGGTACCTGGACTCCAGAATCATTTATTAATTTTTTTTATTGCTTGCCGGGACTTTCGACGGTTTTGAAGTATTATGCTGCGAAATTTTCGATAATTTTGAGCTTCCAACTTTTCCTTTATATTTCCCACACTTGACTGCGATATACCAAGTAAACGGGTATGTTCGAGCTGCAAACACTGCGGTTGTGTTGCATGATTTGTCAAAGCATCACGTTATATGCTAATTTCTGGCAACATTGGCCAAAGCAAAACGTTCTAGCGTACAAAAATTTGACATTTGATGCGCAGGAAATGCAAAAAAGCGGCAACACAAAATTTTTGTCTGCAGAATAATACTGGATGAAGAAAAGTAAGACAAATGTTTATTTTATTTTTTAATATTATTATTGGCCACGTATATAAATTTACTAATAATTCAATCGGAAATGCGTGAAAAATATATAACCAGGATATAATTGAATGGTTTTCAAAACATTCTTCTTCTCTTCTTAAGTCACTTAATTCTTGCTTCTTCTAATTTCAATAACAAACTTTTATCATTAAGTTTCTAAACCTATATAACTTCCTTTAACTTAACTTTCTAGGACCTATATAAATTAACTTTCTAGGATCTATATAAATTTTTTTAAATGATCTTGTATGGAAGGTGCATACAAAAACCGGTCGATCTTAACGAAACTCGGTCAGAAGGCTAGACAAATAGGTCTAGAAGTGTACTGAAAATTATCGAAATCTATTTGACCCTAGGCGTACCTCCTTTAGAAAGTTTTTAAATGATTTTGTATGAAAGGTACATACTTATTTTGGTCGATCTTTACGAAACTCGGTCGGAAGGCTAGACAAATATGTTAATAGAAGTGTACTGAAAATAGTTGAAATCGATTTGACCCTAGGCGATTCAATTTGACGAAAAAGAACAAAACGCGTCGTGGCTCATTTAAAAATAATTGTTTTTCTGCACATGTTGTTTCATTGCGAAGATTTTTTTTATGTATGATGTATCAGGTAAAGTATTATCAAATTAAAAAAAGGGATTAATTTACTATTATTTCGTACGAATCCGTTTATAGAAAAAAGGATAATAATGGAATTAAAAACAAACCTCGACATAAGAAAAAAATGATGGCCCAAAAACCCCCTCAACTTTCAAATGAGGGACGGAAATGGCGAACTTTCTTTTTCCATAGGGGGTGACCTATCTTAGAGTACATACTCCCAGTGTGTTGAGCAGGTTGTACCAGAGCAGAGTGCAGAATAAAGGTTAATAAAATCCTTACACAGAACGCAGTATAAAAATTAATATGAGATTTACTACGAATATTTAATTTAAATATTTCATCTTTAAATAAAAAAAACTTTGAATGAAAAAAAATCACCCAAACTTGGGGCAAAGTTATGGTAAGCTTGGAATAAGCTTGTATAAGTTGTTGTGAAATGATTACATTTAATTGTAGAATATATAAAAGCAAACAATTGGAAAAATATTCCTAACTGCAATTTAAATGTTAGCGTTTACTATTTGATTGGAAATAATTGTTTTGAATAAACTTTCTACAATAGTTATTTTGCAATTTTTAGAAAAATTTTGTAAAATTATTGTTTAAAACAATTATTAAATGATTGGAAATAAGCATTATTTTTAGTTTTTACAACTGTTTAACAAATTGCTATCGCAATGTTGCGACCAACTGTTTTTACTCAGATTCTTCTCATTTTATAATCAGTTGATTATTTTGAATTATTTTTTATTCAAACAAAATTTTGTAAAACATCATTTTAGACTGCTTTGAGCATTAAGTAAAAAATTAGAAAATTTTAAGGACCGTTTTATTCACTTTTATAACTCGAAAGTTTTGAATAACTCTCAAGTTTTTCATATAAAAATTGTAAAGTTATTGATAACTCTCGAGTTATAATAGTGAATAAAACGGCCCTAAGAGTTGTAAAACCATAACCTCTGCAAACATTTCTCAAATAAGCTTTGAAAAAGGTTTTAAATTAAACTAAAAGTAATCTTATTCCAAGTACGATTATAAAAAGCTTACTAATTTTTCTTTTTAGTTATAAAAACTTGTTAAACTTCTTATTTTATTTAGTTAATACTTGTAAATTAAATATGTAGGCAAAGATTTTTCAAAGACTGTTTGGAGAAGGCTTAATTCTTCTTTTGTAGGTAAGCTTACTTCAAACTCTATTGCAGAATGGCTGGTTGGGCCACTTTAGCTTTTAGTTTAGTTTCAGTTGAATTGATTTATTTTTAGTGTTTTGGTAACTGGCAGTGTTCAAAACCTGCAAAATCCATCTTGCCTACGTACCTGACATATACTTCAAATCCCATAATTTCACTACCAACGAAGCTTTTTATGAGAATTTTCAGCTTTCCGGCAATTATTTCGTTGCACGTCCATTTTGATATGAAGGTTTTAGTATGAAAGCTAACATGTGATGAGTTGGATATGATGAATATATTCTAATGCGGATCATGTAATGGATGCTAGAATGATATGATGGTATGTTATAGTATATGGCATGATGAGTAAGCTTAAATACTTAAAGATCTCCACTATGTTCACTATTTTCGGAAATAAGTTTTTAAAACGTGTACATGTGATATTTGCACAACCCAAAGCATGAGCATGAGCTAGTGACTTGAGAGTGATTTTATTTCTTTCTCCCAATATTGGTATGAACCGTGGCCTGGAATTGAAAATGACAGGTTAGAAAAATATCATAAGTGAAGAAAGCTGTTAGAGTCACAATTTGAAAAGGCCGGCAAAATTTTTTCATAAAATTAATGGACTAATTTTTTTGTAAACTCCATTCTAACATTTTCTGAAAATTATAAATATGAATAAAATAAATTTTTTATAATAACATCATTTTAAATTAAATAAATATAATAAATTATCTGCAAAATATTGCCCATATTAATAAATTTTCTTCAAATTTTTGAGAAAACAAATTTTGCTCAAAACAAGTTCTTCAACTAAGCATAATTTCAACCACTAAAGCTCTACGTATACAATTTTCGGTATTAACCGAAACGCTTTTTGCATATAATTTGAAATTTACATATATTCAGAATCCATCCATGTGAATTCAAAGTTCCTGCATTATAATAGAAAATTGCCTCATAGACATGTTTAAATTTATACATTACCATGTCATGCATGTTTGTTTTTTGTTTTATAACTTCATCAACATTCAACAAAGCTACTTCTAAATTGTCTTTATAATTTAAAATTTTTTAAAAAATTATGTTTATTAAATATATAAAAACATATATTTGAAAACAACAGATTTGAACAGAGAACACCAGAAATTTATAGAAAATAGAAAGCAACATGTTTACTTTATAAAAACATAAATAAAAAAAAATCAATGAATGCAACTTAAACTTTACCGAGCAAACATATGAAAATTATAGCTAAGTGAAAAGTTAACTTAAAGAATAAAAAAAAAAAAAACAAAAAATGAAACAATTTATGAAACACAAAAAAATGTACACATTACAAACATCAACACAATACAATAATTGTAGTTAAAAATAACAATTAAATTGTTAAACAACTACAGTTGTATTGTTATTTTGACAGTTAAACTGAACTTAAACCATATTGAAAATAAAAAAAAAAACAAAACATATATATAAAATATTAGCATTTTGCTATATACACACATGCATACAAATATAATTCATTGTATTTTCAGATAAAATGTATAAAATTTGAACAACTCAAGAACAAAACAAAACAAAAACAAAAATAAACAGTTTAAGTAGTGAAAATGTAATAATATTAAAATTAATATTAATTAAAAATAAAAATAATTAAATCGAAATAAAAGAAATAAATAACTGTATAAAACATGTGTTTGTTTGTGAGACAACAAAACAAGTCAAAAATCTAGATCAGCTAAATTAACAATTTCAACCACATTAGTTTTTGTTTATATATGAAATATTTTTATATTCAATCTTTATTTTTTAAAAATTCAGCAAAATCATAAATGCTCTGCTTCTACAAAAAAAAAAAAGAATCAAGTGGTTGGGTAGATGTTTCCAATTTCTGACTTCAATTTGTGAGTTAAGCTTAACTTCTTGCCCCTCAACCCAGCAGCACTTTGCGCATCATATAACCACTGGCACCGCTGCTATGAGGACGCATTTGCTCTGGTTCTATGCACTTGGAGGAGCAGAGATATTGTAGCAGCGGCACCCGATATTTGCCACAAAAGTCTACAAACTTTATATGCTCCACACGATTATCGAAAAATACACCCTTGCAGTTGGGATTTACACAGCAGTTGGCACTCTTTAGATATTCCAAAACAGTGCGTGGCAAATCTGCGGGTCCATAATCAAGTCCAGTGGATTTTACAACTCTTGCTGCAAGCTCCATCATGCTGGGTGGGTTTAAGGCTATGTCCTGCACAAAGCGCACAACTAGTGGATTATCACGTAAACTTAGCTGTTCATAGATAGAGTGGGTTTATATGTAAGGTTATCGAGAAAATTACTTTGAGCATATTACCTCTGTTAGATTCTTCAAAGCAACAATATCCTTAGGCAAATGCTTCAGTCGATTCTTGTGTATCATCAGCGATTTAAGATTCTTCAAACGTGCTATGCTCGTTGGCAAATGTTCAATAAGATTGTCACATATCACCAGCGCCTGTAATTGACTAAGTAAACCAACCGACTCAGGCACCTCCGTGATCAAGTTACCACCCACACAGAGAACTTGTAGACTGCAATGAGACACAGAAAAATAAAATTAAGTCTAATTAAAATTTTAGCAATAAAATTATTATTATATTAATTATTCAAACAATAATTTTATGACTCTCATGCAATTTTAATTGAAGTGTGGAAAAGTGGAATACTGGGGAAGTGGAATTAATATCAATAAGTGATGAATCCAAATACAACATTTTTGGCTTCGATGCTGAAGGTAAGAAGACCGGCTGCAAAAAGGCTGGATAGGCACTTTTTTCGAAAAACTGTTAAATGTGGTGGAAAAGGTGCTATGGTGTGTAGGTGTTTATTGTCATCTGGGGTTGAAACAATTCACCGTATAGAAGGTCTTATGGATGAGGCAGTTTATAAGGACATAGTTGCTGAAGTCATGTTGCCATATGTCGAGTGGGAAATTTCGTTACGTTGGACATACCAGCAAGATTACGCAAAGTTTCGTCATTTGCCGTTTGAGCGCTCGAAACTATAAAATACAAAATTTTAAATTTTAAACTTTTTTTACTTATTCTAAGTCAAAATTGAATGAACTTTTCAAATTCGTAGTCGTTTTTCTTTATATTTATAACACTTCTTTAGATATATGGGTAGAGAGTTTGCAATTTTTCAGATTCAGAATTTTTTTCAAATTTGAAATGGTCCTGTAAATAAACGATTCAAGATATTTGATTGCTGTTTTTTTCTTGAATGGGTATTGTAATCTTTAATGATAAAAATCACTAAAATTTTCAAATCGTTTACTGTTTGACCACAATAGCTATGGTCAGTTAACCTTTATTTTTCACGATTTTTGAGGTTAAGGTATGGATAAAAAGTAAAGATTCCAAAAGATTCGCGAATGACATGCATAAAATGAATCCTTGGAGTATCCTCTTTACATCCATATATGATATTCTGCCGGGCACTACCGGACGTTGAACAAACTTGTCATTTGAAGAAAAAATTCTCTGTTGAAGAAAAACTATAAAGTTCTACCATCATATTTGAAACTAACAGCTGAGAAAAAACTTTGTGTACCGGAGCAATCAACTGTTACTGCAATCTCTGCTCAATTTCCACTGCAGTCAATTTTGGACCATACGGTCAATAGATTATTAAACTCGTTAAATATAAAAACGAATTCGATTTCTCTGATTTGATACTTTATTCCAAATGGGGCTGTAATGGGTCATCTGGTCAAAGTCAGTACAAACAGAAACTAGGCAAGTCCATTCAATTGCATTGTTTACATCAAATTATTGATATTACCTGTTTTCTTTATAGATAATGAGTTCAGTGATTCTCATATGTTCATGATGTCTATGGTACCTCTAAGCATAGTAAGAGATTCAGCATCTTCATCACAAATTCCTCAAAGTTGGACAGAGATTTGGAAAAATTAACATTACATAAAAATGTAATGTTAATTACAGAAACTTACATAAAAAAGAAACATAAGCAGAAATATGATGGAGGAAACCAAAAATCTTAAAGCCACAGAATATGAAATACCAAACTAAGAATTTTGCATAACATTAAATTAACCATGATTGATGGTAAAGTTGCTCAAGTTCTTTCAGGTAAACTTTTATTCTGGATTATGTTGACTTTTTTACGTTTTTTTTTTAAAGAAGCTCATCTTCTAAAGCTTGCACCGTATATCATGCGACACAAGCGCAATTCAACCAAGGCAATAGAACAATGGAGGCTATGTATGAGTCTCCTGATGATATTGAGGCTATGTATGAACATAGGCTTTCACTTCTTCATGCGAGAATTAGGTCATGGAACATTGTCTGCACATAGCTTACGACACAAAGTTTAAGAATTTTAAAAATTCCACGCTTGATTTTAAATCAAAAAACAAGAAGGAACAACGGCAAATCCAGAAAAAGTAAACCTAAACCTTAAAAAATAAAAATGCTTTAAGCTCAATAAAAATGCATGGAACGTTAAGGATATTGTTTGTGTTTTCCTACGGTTAAAGCATTTAAAAAAAAACATATTGTATCCTTAAATTTTAACTAAATTTATTGAATGTATTTTTAATATGTACCAAGTTAAAAAAATTGTAGGTTTTTTATTTTTCGTAATTTGGTATTTCGCGATTTAAATATTAAAGCACCGTTATATAATATTAGCAATTGAAACATTTTCTATTGAAAAGTGAATATTAAAATTTTTAAAAAAACTAATTTTCTATCGAAAAATAAAATTTAAAAAAGTGATTCAAGAATGAAACGTGAGTGACAATTTTTATTGATAAGTTGGATTATCTTGGAAAATAATTGGCTGGCATAATTTATGTCTCGGACTTACTTATGTGAGTGACATTTTATTTTTTTTTTTGTATTAGAAATGAAAGAAGATGACGAAAACACCAAGAAAAAATGAAAGCCGACCCTAAAAGAAAGTATGAGAAAAAAGATAGAGAAAAATTATAGTTAAATCCGGATTCATATAAGAAAATTTAGCAAAGATTAAAAAGATCTAATTAAATCATTATTTTATGTCGTTGGCCTCGACGGAATTGCTAATAGGCCAGTCATATAGTCAAATTTGGCGCGGTCTTTGGCTTTTAATGAGCGTAAGAATCAACGAATTAGACTTAGTGATATACATACAGATTCGGATGCAGAACCGGAATAAATTTTGTTAAAATGATATATTTCTGAAATAATTTTTGTGTTGTTTTTATATTATGAATTATTTATTTAACTATATTATGCTTTACATAATTCTTTCCATACAATTTTTTTTTCTTTTTTTTTAAAAAATGTTCTTAATATTAAGAAAAAAAATTTTTTAAAAAAATATGCATAATAAAGTTCACCAGATTAACCACGATGCAAAAAAAGGACAATTAAAATTGTTTTGAAACGTGAGTGACATCGACGTGAAACGTGAGTGACAAAATCAGTATATGAAAAAATCTTAAAATTCTGAGAGAAAACTAATTTTTTTCTGCAGTTAAAATTTCTATTCAATTTCGTTACGGAAAATTACTGTATTCCTTATAGTAACTCAAACAATTCGCAGATTTTAAACAATTTGTTAGAAGAACTCGAAAAATGAAAATCGTACGAAAACGTGAGTGACACACCATTAAAAGAGAGTTTTTTCGAGATGTGTAAATATAAATAAAACTTTTTACATGAACTTATAATAGTGAGCCTAAGACTTATTATACCTATATAATTTTATGCTAAAAGCTTTTATATTTGATGGAGATAAACTTATGTTTACTGCTATGACTGAAACGTGAGTGACACTGGATTTGCCGACAAGCAAAAAAAAAGGAAAAATTCAGAAAAACAGAAAATTCAAAACGAATTCAGGGATGGAATTGGGCTACGAGTGGATTTTTCGAAAGAAGGTTGGTAAACAGCGATGACAGCAACACTGCTCGGCGTTTTTTTCAAAATGTGGAAACAACAAAAACATTACAAAACTTAATGGAGACCTACTTGGTCGCTTTAGGAAAATTTTAAATGCTATAAACTCTCGACACCAAATCGATGGTGAAAAATTTGGAAAATTTGCACGAGATACTCTTAATTTGTATAACTCTTTATATGGCGAATGGAGATATCTTACTCCAACCATACATAACGTCTTATGTCATGGAGAGAGAATCATAAACCATCACTTCTTTGCTATAGGAGAGTTATCTGAAGAGGCCCAGCAGGCAAAAAATAAGGAATGTAAAAATTTTAGATCTAATACCAGAAAAAATAGCAGAGAAAACTAGAACATGGATCTCATTACTATTTTGATGATTTCGTCAGAAGTATTAAGAAAATGCCATATTCTGGAGTTTATGAGGGTATATTTGGTGAAATAGAAGACTTGATGAAAAAATAGATATATATCAAATTCGAGTTTTAATCTTGTTTTTACTTGAATGTAATTTGTTGTAATTGATTTGGTTATAGAAGAAAACAGAAAATTAAACTAATGTTTGAATTATTGATTTCATTGATTTTATTGATATATAAAAGTTTTGGTAGCTTCTGGGTTTAAAATTATATAATTTCAAACAATTAATCAATAAGAGGATTCTATAAGTTTTGACATTTTTTAATTTAGTTACAGGCAACTTTACCAAAGGCACCTACGATTTTCTGAACATATTTTTTCTGTTAAACACATCGATTTTCAACAAAATAAAATGAAGAAATGAAATATTCCCATTCGTAAAAAATTTTTATAATTTCAATCGCAATCCTTTGTTCGGTGAGAATGGGGCAACCCAGTAAAGCCTTCTTTAGATTTTTTGTCAAGCTTTTTTTCTGTGTTCATAGAGTGACATTGATTTACAAGAAAAGAAAAAAATTGAAATTTGAAAAAAATCTTTATAATATACAGATTTTGTTACCTAGGAAGCTCAAACTTATTTTCTAGTTGATTTTGGGGCAACGCCACTAAGCTCCCCTTTGCTCAATTGAACTTATGTATATTTTACATTTCTGTAGTTAGTTCGATTTCCAAACGAACAAAAAAAAATATCTCAACCCGTTCAAAAGCTACAGAATTCAGATCACCCAGAGAGCATTTCGCAACACTGTGAGACGATTCAAAACTTACTTCAAGTTTCGTAAAAGAATGGTTTAGAGCTCTAACAACGTTGAGGTTATGGATTAGCCAACTCAGTCACCAGATCTCAATTTTATTGCTCTGCGTACAGTTCAGTGCAAAATCTAAGCTTCTCGTCCTACCCATTTGAATAAAGTATACAATTTTTAATAATGCGTAGAAATTAATATACGAAAAGGTTTAAAAAAAACTGGACCTACATGTTTTTATGCCGACTCCGAACGGCTAAAGTTCATGTTCTCAAGAAGCTTTACATGGCATTATTTACTCTCTGAGGTTTGCCATTGTCTGCAGAGAGGTGGTGACCGATCTGAAAAATTTTTTATTGAAAAAAACTTTTCGCCGCGGCTGGGGATCGAACCCGGGCTCCGAGCATGCTAAGCCACACACTTAACCTGCATGCCACGGTCACCACTAGCTATGCTAACAAATATAAGAAACGAAAACATGTTTATTTTAGTAACGGTTTGTATATAAAATAAAAAAACTAAAAGTTGTCCAAATAAGGGCTGAGCAAAACTAAAGCAACTTTTACTAAAACTTTGAATTACATTGTTTTTTTGTTTATGAAGCCACCAAAACTTTGGTAATTTTATTTTGTCTTATGTCAAATTCTGTCTTTAATATTTCATTTTTAGATTTTCTTGTAATGAAGTCATCCATTTATTAGTTTTTTAAAGAGCAATGTGTTCAAGCGAGGTTTGATTATCTTGGCAAAATTTCAAAAGGGATTGAAGTTTTGTAATATTGTCAGTCCATCGAGGACTATTATAATGAAACGAAATTAAATAAATTGATAAATAATGAAAGAAATTTATCGCGTTTTATTGATCTTGATGTATATTATGGAAGTTTGTTGTAGTAAAATAGCCACTAAAGTAAAACGTTCTCCTCAGTTAAAAGTAACATTTCATTTTCAAAAACCATCTTGTGGATGAATCCTTCCCTTAAACATACAGTGGCTCACAGCTTATTTCGTGCAGACGATGTGTTAAACTTTGAAATGCTATAACTTGGTAACTAGTACTGGTAATGAAAAAATTTAAACGACATTTGTTTGCTAGTAATTATATATTTATATATAAACTTTCATTTCTTTATATAATGGTCTACTAAAAAAATAATAATCAAAAAACTGAAAAAGCAGCAAAATTCAATGCCACAGCTTATTTCGTGCACTCCACTGAATCTTAAGAAAATGTAATATGTTTGTCTTTTTTAATATTTTGTGTGGCCGCCATTTTGTTAAATTACATCTTTAATCCATTTACTGGCTATCCATTTACTCTACTAATTTTTTGTAATATCTGGGGGTATTTGTTGCCATTCCTCCATCAATGCATTTTTTAATTAATTTTTATTGGAAATATTCCGCTTGCGAACGCCACTCTCCAAAATTGCCCACAAAATTTCTATTACATTTAAGTCGGGTGACTGTGCAGGCGGATTCATAAGATGCGGGCAATTCCAAATCAACCATGACTGGACGATTCTCGATTTATGTTTTGGGTCGTTGTCCTGGTAGAACCGAAATGTCTCTCGTACGCCCAAGGTGTCGATACTTTGAAGCAAATTTTCTTTTATAAAATCTAGGTACATTGTCTTGTCCATAATGGCTCCAATAAAAAATAATTTTCCAACGCCCGATGCAGCCATACAGGCCCAAACAATTACGCTGCCGCCACCATGTTTTACTGTAGGCTTGAGATGGTTATTGTTCAGCTCGGTATAAGCCTTACGCCATACATATTGCATTCCTTCGGAGCCAAAAATATTGAACTTAAACTCGTCCGAGAAAATGACGTCATTCCAGAATGTCCTAGAATATAAAACGTGTTATTTGACGAAGTTCAGTCGACAAAGCTGATTTTTTTTTTTAATATAAGATTTGTTGCGTGTAACTCGACCATTAAACTCGTTGGCCCGCAGCAGATGACGAATTGATTCGGCACAGCATTTCTTGCCCAACTCCTTCTCAACCTCCTTGGCCAATTTGGGACGCTAAAGCCTCAGATTTTCTACGATTTTTCGCAGAATAAATCGCTCGTCCGCTTCTGTACATATTTTATTTGGAGCATTTCTGGCCTTATCAGCCACACGATTTTCTTGCAAAAAGCGCTGGATGATGTACTGCACTGTAGAGGGTCTCAATTTTACTATTTCAGCTATTTGCGGTTGGATTTTTTCTTTTTTAAAGTGAAATAAAACTATTTCGTGCTCTTATATTGTTGTGCGACGGCCTATTTTTTAAACAAATCAATTAGTGCACTTAAGGTTTTAAGTCCAGACTAAAAACAACTGTTAACTCCGATCAGAAGAATCAGGACATCAGTCAAGATAAAAACAGCGAACGAGAAAAAGAAAATAACGGCATCACGTTCAAAAGCTTACATGTAAAAACAGAGTGCACGAAATAAGCTGTGGCGTTGAATTCTGCTGCTTTTTCAGTTTTTTGTTTATTATCTTTTTAGTAGACTTTTATATAAAGAAATGAAAGTTTATATTTAAATGTATAATTACAAGCAAACAAATGTCGTTTAAATTTTTTCATTACCAGTACTAGTTACCAAGTTATAGCATTTCAAAGTTTAACACATCGTCTGCACGAAATAAGCTGTGAGCCACTGTATATTTTGTGGCTCAAGCAAGGACCACTTTAAGACAAGAAGGTTTCAGGCAATACCTTTAGACCTGCGTTTTTTATACATCCTTCCAAAACTAGGCTTAAGCTAATTTTACTACTGGTTTTCTATGTTTTGAAAATAAGTAAGTTTTATTAAAGAAAAAACTATGGATTCATAAATTTTATAACTTTTCGTGATTTTAGAGTACAATTTTTTTGTTGGTTTTAATAATGGTTTTATTTTTATTAAAAGTTTACATGATAAGAAACCAAAAAAATGAACACAACCAAAAACAAGCAATGAAATTATAACTCGTGTGTAGCAACGTACACGTGGCAGAAGTGAAACTTTCTAAAACGTAATTTAATTCGATGCTCAGTTGCGACAGCCGGGGTTCAATTCCCACTTGCGGCAGTAATTTTTATGTGGAAATTTTCATATAAATATTTGCTTTTGTCATTATTTATAATCTTCACTAAAAAAGCGGCCTTGAAAATTGTCATATAAATTGAAAACGTTACCCAAGTGTCACGAATACGAGACCTTGAAATTTCATTCGCCGCCAAAGAAGTTTCACTTCAAAAAGATGTTAATCTATTGCTATTTTACCACATATGTGGTATTTTTGATGCCGAAAATAAAACAAAACTGTTTTAAAAATTCGAAATTTTTATATTTGTTAAAATTACTACTTAAACTAAAAAGCATAACTTTATTTTTAATCAATTGAGAGTCAATTAAAAAAATTAATGACGTCCGTCAAATATGAAGATAGAGTTGCTTAGGTATTGCAACTTAGGTACTGTATAAATCTTTTCAATTTCACTGGACAAAAACACAATTTTAATAAAAAAAAGGAACAGTTTCGATAGTATCGTAAGTGTAGACGTAGAATTCCGTTTAAAGGTTCAACCAAGTTATGCGTAAGCATACAGAAGCTAGAAAGCAAAAGAACGTACTTGCTCAGCAATATATGGAGTTGCCTAAGTTCTGCGTTTCGCTCAGTTTCTCAATTTTCGTTTACTTTTCAAAACTTGAGTGTGAGCGTCCGATACCGTATAAGCAGAAAAGGGTTGCAACATGTTTAATAAATAATTTAAATTTTGATTTTAAACACTGTGATGTGACCCATCTGTGGCATCAGATAATCCCACTGCATCCGATTGATCATAGAATCATCCATTTTGGTCCAAATGTTCCATGGAACCCATAAATGTGCCAATGACCCACCTGTGACCTCAGATAATCTCACTGCATCCGATTGGCGATAGAATCATTTATTTTGGTCCAAATGTTCAATGTAACCCATAAAATTGCCAATGACCCACCTGTGACCTCAGATAATCCCACTGCATCCGATTGGCCATAGAATCATCCATTTTGATCCGAATGTTCAATGGAACCTCTAAAACTGCCAATGACCGACCTGTGACCTCAGATAATCCCTTTGTGTCTCTTTATTATCGGTTCAGGCTTAAAGTACGTGAATACTATTCACGTGAATGCTATTCACGTGAACCACACGAATGTGAACTTCACGTGTAGGTGAATAAAACACACATGTAGTTGAGGTTCGTGTTTCAACACGTGTTTAAGCTGAAGCTCGAAATACGAACCAATCAGTTCGTGCAAAATAAAAACAATACAAGCATAAACAATGAAACAAAAACAAAAAAAGCAGCAGGCACAGCAGGTACATTATAAGCATGATCGACATTCTTATATAAAAACATGCATTTTTCTTCTTATATTTTACTATTTTGTGACTTTCATATAATAGTGACAAAATCCAAAATTAGGTATTCATTCAGCGCAGGATATATCTGATATTTTAGTATATATATTATCTTTAAACGATAAGTATTAAAGGCTGTAGGTATATCCTAAAGTATTAGCCAAAAACGTTGCATGACCTTCAAAAAATCTGTTAAAACGTCCCCATACAAACCGCGCTGTAAGACGTAATTCTACGTCAAAAAATATGTCTGTGGCCACAACGCACGATAAAAGTGAAACTTCTACACGAAAAAGTAAAGTTTTAAGGGGTTAATTGATTTAATTTTTAAAAAAGAATACACACTGTATTTTACTATATACTATGGATATCATAAAAGGACGATCAATCTTCCCTAATCAATTTGAACTGTTGATACTACTTCATGCTTTAAAATATTTTTCGATAACTATCCTACTTTATATTCTCGAGTACTCGAAAGTACTCTTTTTTCGAGAGCACCCTTGAAAATATGAAGTACGATAGTTTTCACAAAAATATTTTTAAACAGTTCAAATATGCAGGTGGTATGAAAAGTATCCGTTTTGACGTTAAACCGGATTGTGTGTTCATCATGGAATCACAAGAAAATAAAACAATTTACAAATTCGTATGATTCCTGCAAAAATATTAGTTGATGATTCACTTTATGAATAATGATGAATTTACGACATTAGTGTTTAGGGTCAACAAATTAAGCTAAGACTATAGCAGGGCAACTTATTTGAACGCTACTTGATCGTTTGATCTTGTTCTTCGCGTTAGCGATCGACACGTGTTCTTATCAATAGAAAATATTTTTTATTTTTTTATTAAGGAGTGTTGAGTCTATTATAAATGTTAACTTTGTCTACAGCAACATTGTTGCCTACATTACAACTTCTCTGTGTAGGGTGGGGAGGAGTAAAATTTAATCAGTGTGGAATAAGTAAATATTTATATAATAAGTTTTAATTGATTATTTCAATTTTATTAGCTTGTTGTTCTGAGTAAAAAACAAAACAAAAATAAAAAAGTAATAATAAATGTAAGGCATACTTATAAATTTTGCAAAGTAAGCGTGGGCTTTATTGTAGTGCTGTATAATATTTGAATTAAAAGATATTGTTTAAAGCACTGGCATTTGAAATTGAAGAAAATGGATCTGGACGATATGTAGTTTCAACAAGATAGCGCCACAAGCAAGCCACACAATCGAGATAAGCCAATTTCGAGATTTGAACGAAATTATTTCTTCGAGAATATAACTTCCACATGGCTGTGGCGGCCAATTAGAATAGTTCCTAACTACTAGTTATAGTTTTTAAGCTTTTAAGGTCATATGCCAAAATGCAAACATTATTTAAAATAAATAATTCTTTCGCTCTAGAAAGTGTTGATAAAATATTGTCTTATTTGGGGACTTTTTGTATAAGAACAACTTTGACATTGTTAAGATAAGAAAGGGAATTACAAATTCATAACTTGAATTTTTATTTTTCAAAACTTTCCGGTTTTTTTTTTTCTTTGCTTGAATTTGCATTTTACCACACTAAGAAATTATTCTGCAAAATATAAAAATTAATTAAATTTATTTAACTTTAATTCGTTATGATTTATTTACGCAAATAAATCAATACTACGACTGATAATCTTTTCACTGGGGTCAATTTCAAGCGAGCAAAAATACAGACATTTATAATAAACTTTATATAAGCATATGAATGTTGTTTATACATACATATATATGTAGATTCATGAGATTACATGGCATTAAATATTTTGTATGATGAAATAATATCAAATTTTTAAAATATGACCAACCTTTGCATTTTCCAGATTTCTTTGCTAATTGAGCTCATTTTATTGCCACCCAGATAAAGGTAACGCAAATGACGCAGTTCAATCAATTGTTCCGGAAAGTGTGTCAAAAAATTGCCGCTCAAATTGAGCTCCTTAAGGTATGAGTTCTTCATGAGAAACGTCTTGGGTAATGATTTGTTTGTCAGCTGATTGTTTTTGGCTATTAAGGTAATAAGCGGCAGCTGACAGATGGCCTCAGGCAGCTCGGTCAGACAATTCGAACTGATATCCAAAACTTTTAAATTCACAAACTGTTTGATGGCAATCGGTAGATGTGTTAGACGATTGTAATTAAGCAGCATGGTTTCGATGTCCTTTTGCGACTTAAGTCTAGTCTTGGACTCCGAGTAGAGATCATCTTCGAGCGTAATTTCGGTAAGATTCATGCGCCCATAGTCGAGAGTTTTTTGTTCACGTGAGTCCGTATCACTGCTATCCGAAGTGTAGACTTCCATTGTTCGATTTTTGTGTTTAGATATTGATTATTGGATGTAAAAAGTTATATGCGCGTGGTTTTGAATTGTACTTTTATTTTTTAAATTTAAAAAGTGATGGCTTTGTATATGTATCGAATTTGTTTTTAATATTGAAATTGAACATTGGATGTTCAGCCTTGTGCTACTTGTTGTTTGTTCACTTTCACATTTCCGTCTGACTATAAGTTGCTTTTCAACGCGCGAGCACACTCTCAGTCAAACTTTACAAATACTTGAACTTCTGATTGCGAGCTCTTAGTTGGTACTGAGCTCAAAGCAAGACGCGCCATTCGACTGATTATCATATTTCATTTGAAATATGTTTATATGTTTTTGGCTTAATTTGCACTCGTAGCTCATATAAGCGGCGATAAGATTTCTGTTCTGAGCAAAACCGAAGATCACGGGCCAAACACTGATGCCTCTATAAAAGTTGTGCTGATTGTAGGTTTGGCAAAGTTTCTGAAATAAATAAATATGTAAGTTTATTAAAAGAGATTACTAATAATAACTAATAATAGACATAATAAAAATTTTGTTTATCAACTGACTTACATTATTAAGTCTATTAAATCTTATCTCAGTCTATACAAACTTCCCTCAGTCAAAAAGTAGCATATTTAGTTTTGCAAAAAAAAATATACTAATGTCAGACGAAAATAACAACAGATTTCACTAATTCAACAAGAAGAGCTATAAAAAGATATTGATCTAAGCTATATAACACTATAAACAGATATGAGCTGAGGACCATACGATTTTGTAAAACAAAACAAATATCATAACATAGTCTGAGACACTTGTAGACAGCTGTTCAAAGTAACAAAAATATACTTTATAATACAAATTAGATATTTACGAAAAGTTTTAGAAAATGTAGTGAAACGATTCAATTATTAGATTAACAATATTTAACCAGCTGAACCAAATAGGATTTGACAACATCAGAACTTCTCAACTAGCAATGAAGGTCATCTCAAAGCAAAATGTGTAATAGAACATGTTGGTTCTCAAATGTTTTCAATTAGATTATTTAGAACAAATCAGTAGAATATTTTAAATGAATAAAACAAAAAAAAAAAACAAATATTTTCTATTATAGCTGTGTTCGATGACTACGCAAGATTAAGATTTCTCACTCCAGATCAGTAAAAAGTGTTCAATGAACACATTTTTCTGCTCTTGGCTGCTCTTGATCTTTGTTTTTTGAAAATACTTACTATTAAATTTAAACAGTTAAGTTAATTTGAAAAGTGAAACTAGTTATTTTTTCAAACTTATTTCATCATTTGTTTGCTTTTGACAGTTATTTTCTCAAGCTTCCTATTTATGCGTTCTTTCAAATATCTGTTCTACTCTGCTCTGAAATTATTAATTATTTTCGACAATTCAGCTGATCTACTCTACTCTGATCTGCTCTCCACTGAGAATTTTCATCGAACACAGCTTATGGAAAATTTGAATTAAGCTTTTTGATGCGGATGTCAAAACGAAGTTAACAACTTACATAAAACATGCTCGAAAATTTGAGTTTAAATTTAAAACCCTTGAATCTGTTTTTGGGTTTATGATTCGTTTTTTAAGCCTTAAAGATTATTTTTAAAATACGTGCAGCTTTGCTGTAAAAAAATGTACGAATTTAAAACTTTAGGTTTAAAAAAGAAAACCCGCAGAGTTAAAAATGCATGTTTTGTAATAATTAAATTCAGAAAGTTTGTAATTTAATTAAACCGAAAGTTTAACCAAAAAGGTTTATAATTTAGACTTCAAGTTTATTTTCAAAACTGTAGAGTTTATTAAGCAAACCCATAAAATTTATTAATAAATTTTTTTATATTTAAACCCTGAAGGTTTATTATTTATATGTAAGGTTTACTTTCGCACATGGAAAACTGTACAATGAAGAACAACAGAAAAAGCAACAGATTAGACCGAGGTAAGATGCGATGGTGGCCGCTGTTCGATCCTAGGTTGTGGCAAAAACTAAAAATGTTGCACAATGAAATTTTTACTTTTATTAATTAATAATATAAGATTATAATCAGCCCAATCATGAAACATTTTCTCCGGAGAGTTGTAAATGGCAGTTTTCTCATAAACATTGGCGGATGATGAACAAAATTGTATTAACAATTTCCAAAAAGTTTTTTAACTTTTTCTTAAAAACAGAAACTCCTATTTACATCTCCCGGGAGAAAATGTTTCATGATTGGCCTGAATAATATGAGAATAATAAAAAATACAGTTTGGCTGAGGATCGAACGGGGGTCACTCGGATTTATCTAATCAAATCTACAACCGCTTAGCCAACTAAGCCATGGAATAAAATTTGTTGAGTGTTCATGCCTGGTTATGAATAAAAAGTCAGTTCTATCAAAACGCTACAAAAAGTATACAAATTTGATGCTTTGAGTATTTCAACACGTTATTAAAACATTTTACCAGTTTAAAACGCGTTGAGTATTCTACCTGAAGGTTGTCCAGAAAACCATTTAAATCTTTTAACCGGAAATGAGGAAGAAAAAATTCATACCCACAAAAACCAGGGTGTTGGTTTCTCCATATTTGAAAAGTATGCCTATCGGCAGAGTGGAAAGTAAGCACATATCAGTGCTGGCTCTACGCCAAAATCACAAAAAGTAAAAATACAACCAGAATAAATGAGAATTCTGAAATGAGCAAAAGAAAAACCGTGCTCATTGTCCTGCTGTCTTTCCAAGACAAAGAAGATACATACATCAATTCCATGAATATTACATACAACGTCATGACTGGTACCATGCACTGGAACTTATGCATTACTTTTTCGTCGGGAAGCTTATAATTTTTGGCCGAAGGTTGAAAATCCGATTAGTACCACACATGACGAAAAGCTTGAAATACCATTTTCGGTTTGTTAGGTAAATACTGCTTCATGTAGCTCCCAATTTTGGTAGAACACATTTGTTCATCAACACACAATCGATCTAGTTTTGGCACGCTACCAAATGTAGTATTTCGGGTGTCAATAACAGGTCTAATTAGATAAAGTCCTTCTCGTCGATTTAATTATTATACATAAGATAAACTCGGTTTCGTCAACTATATGTTGTTCCAAAATCTCGGAAAACAAAAAGCTCCAAACTTAATATGGTGTTTCTAATTTCTTTATGTTTTGTGGTAAACTACTGTCATTTCTAAATCTAGCTTGCTGGTTATTAAACTGCAAGTTACCTTTCTTCGATATTACTTTCTCGAATTCAGAAGACTTAAAATATATTTCTACATTTTGAAATTCTGAGGGAAATTCATTTCAAGTATTTGTAAGTATGGTAGATGGAATATTACCAGATGAAGTAGATGACCCAGAATCAAGCAGTTCAATATTATTCGATTCCACGTAAATCAAATCTACCTGATCAGTTTTATCATTGAACTTGTTTCGGATGAAAGGATGCATTGAGGTGAATTTTATTCTGATTCATATCATCTTCATCAGTAAACATCTCTAGAGTCCTACCCTTTGACAATTATTCCACATCCCTTTTCACTCCTACCTATTTAAATCATTACTTTAGTCTTTCCTTTTTATTTAAAAATTGTAACTAAAAAAATACATTCATGTAAAATTGCAAATCTATTCCTAAGCTCCAAACAAGTGAACTTGCTCTTGGAAGGAGCTCTTGGAAAGTTTTCAAATCAAAATTATTTACTGTTTCTAGAAGTTACACTGTTAAAAATCGTGTTTATTTAATTCTTCAATATAAAAGAATGTTAACTTTGTATATAGTTTTTTGTAAACAGTATAACAAATAGAAGTAAATATATTATTATTTTTAAGACCTATAATATTCAAAATAATATAAAACCGATTGGAAAAAAAACTAAACAAAAACTATAACCGTAGGAATTTTAAAATGCTTATATCTTTAAAGATACACAGTGCATTTAAGGATTAATTTTTTTTGTTAGCGAAGTTGCACAAGTAA